>JAPYZJ010002023.1:0-10970 GCA_030522765.1 Ophioninae sp. B BG-2022a
GCAAAAAAAGAGGCAAAGGGGTATGTATAGAAAAATTGGCAAAAATCGATGGTCCAACTTTGAAATTCTGCCAAAAATCGAAAAATCATCGGATTTGAAATTTAAAAAAAGCATTTTAAAGGTGAAATCATAACGAAGAGATTGAGCACAGAGTGGACTGCCAAATCCTAAAGGAAAAAAAGTTATCGATGATTGAGTGAAAAAAACATTTTTGCCCTAAAATCCAAAAAAAATTTGGATTTTTAATATTTTTCTTAATGGTCTATTTTGATATAATTTGATCTGCTGAGCACGAATCTACCATTAATTTTTCCCAAAACCCAAAATTTTCATGAAAAAATCGTAAAAAACTTCTAAAAACACGATTTTTTCATGAAAATTTTATTATATATTTTTTTTATTATTACGCCCCCCCCACAATGCATTGTGCTACTATGCAAAAAAAAACGATCCAAGTACATAAAGTTTTGGAAGTGTTTCATTGTGGATTTTAAAGCTCCTGAAGTACCTTTCGTCGAATTTCCCACCCATTTTCCACTAATACCTTTTTCTATACCGAAGGTATCGACTTTCGCGGACTCTTTTATTGTACGGGCTACTATACAGACCGCAGGGCCATAAATACCGTAACGCAAATTTCGCGCACACCCAGACACCCTTTATTGCACAGATGATGTAAAAACCGGAAACGAGAAATTGACTTTTTCCAGGAAAATCAAAGCCCTTGTGTATTCGAAATCGAGAACATTAAGGCTGAAGCGTTACGACCTAAAAGAAGGATTTCCTCATCGAACCTTTTTCATCAACGAGGGCATGAACGAGTTTTACCAGGAGTTTTATGATGCTTGTCGAATGTTCGAATAAAAGATTCGAAAAAAAATAAATAAAAGAAATTAATTAATCTAATAAACGAGTTAATAAAATTAAAATAAACAAATGGGTGTAAAATAAACAAATAAACAAATAGAATAGAAGAAACAAATAAGTAATATTTATGAACCAAAAGAATTGTGTTTTTAAATATTTCAATTGTTATTTTAGTTATTTAATTGTTTATTTAGAGATGTTGAGGTTATTAGACAATACACCAATTTTATATGTCAATTGAGTTTTAATTTTTATAAATTGTAAATGAATGCTGAAAAACATTAGGGATAGGTGGAAATGAAAAAAATTAATCATTAATAAATAATCTCTTGTTTATCAATACTTATTTTTGGGATTCTATTTTCTATTCGTTGAATAAATTTTTTTATTTCTTTTTTTCGGATACAAAACTCTCATTTGAATTCATTAAAATGAAAATTTGTATTTATTATTTATTCATGATTTATTTTTGCAAATGAAAAAGAGAGCATAAATTAAAAAAATAAATAACGAATAATCATAAATTGAAATAAAAATTTGAATTTACAACTTCCTATCCCATTAAAAAAAATTAATTTGAATAAATGGTAAATTCAAATGTTTATTCAATTAATTTTTTATTTTTTTAATGTATTCACCATCCAAACGTATTTTTAACATTTTTCAAATAAATTTCCGCACGTATTTTTTTCTTACAGTATCGAGAAGAATATGTTGCTCATTACTATAATTACGATTTTTAAAAATATGAAAAAAAAAAAAATAAAAAACGAAAATCAGCTTAACATCGAAAAATTGAGATCAGTTGCACTTGTTGTAAATATTCGAACTGGTACGGAACGTGAAATTATATTTCCGTACTTTTATGACATTTGGGGTTTGGGGGTGGCATTTGAATACCAGAGATCCATTTCTTGCCAATCCTGTATGAAAACTCTTTTGGATTAGGTTTCACCCCTTAAGGATCGAGCTTATAGTCGATAGTTCGGGTACCTGATGACAATGGGAACTGAGCATTCTATCTGGGGATCGGGCTCGTATAAGAGGCTTCAATGAATGGCTGGTTCGAAATTGGTCTACTTTTTAACAATCCTCGCTAATAACGTCAGTATAAATAAGATTGTAAAAGTTGGAGGCATTCAGGAATGCGACAAAAACCGTAGCAAATATTTAGCCCGAGGTATCCTACTTTGAACCAAAAATGGTGTAAAAAAGTGACCGATTCGAAATACCAATATTTTCATAATACGTCATTAAATACAAAACGGGAGCGTGATATACAATCCTGCGAAAGTTTCGAAAACCGCAATATTAACGATATCCCCTAGTTAGCTGAACAAAAAAATGTCACTAATGAAAGGCGCGAACTATTTGAAAGAAAACGAAAAATCGCGCTTTTTTAACTTTTTTCAATTTTTCAGTCAAAGTTTGGCGTTTTTGGTAAAAAATTAATAAACGTTTTTTGTAGAGCACTTCAAAAGTCACATTTTTTGTCTCAAGCATTTTTCTCTCAGACCCATATTTTTAAAGATACAATAAAAAAACAGTTTTGAGGTTTATAAAATTTCAATCCCTGCATTATCAATACTTGATAAATCCGCTACCTTTTTTACCATTGTATATACCAGCTGATAAGCACCATCATCTTGTTTATCCTATAATGATAAAACAGATTCTCCTCTTTGTTCTCTTAACCAATGGAATTCGAATTTTTTGGATAAAAGTCGAGTCGATGCGTCGATAATTTATTTTCCATCGATAAAAGCATTTTTTTGGTTATTCCGAATAAAGAATCTCTCGGAAGTTCTGAATCGAACATCATTATCGCTCTTACCATCGGATGGATTCTGTGGAATTCTGTTGAACCGACACAGCAAAAGAGGAGACACCCATGATCAGAAAAATTTCTCTTGCCGATAAAGTAGTGCCCAACGATAAATGTTCCGATGATAACTGAATCATTGTAGTTCGCTACCGGAGGTTATCATAGGAACAAACCTGTTTTTAGGGCGTATGAGCCTTATAAGTCTGTATTTCAATCGTCGGTAAAACAGTTTCTCGGGTACGATTCAATTTGACGCATTATAGCTACAAAGCATAGATGGAGCTTTAAAAAAAAAACTGCCTCGCCTCACGATCAGCTGCGAAATAAAATGAACGCGAAAACGATTTTTATTTCGTTTCATTCCATTTTACTTAAACGTTTGACATTATTTTTATGAAAAAAGCTCAGATTTTTTTCTTTTTTATTTTAAATCGTTCAAGAATCGCGCCATGATATTCGATGTATCAACAAAGCAGTTTTCAGCAACACTTTTTCAGCGCGAATTTTGTGCTTTTTCTCAACACATTGTGTTATCAAAAATCTCACAGCGATATAATTTCGAAAACCGAAACTTTTTGTAGAAAAAAAAAATAATATACAGCGATACATCTAATAAAATAGTTAGGTTTTAAAAAGCTTCGGCATAGTCCCGGTTCGATCATTCCTCCGCTGTTATCTCAAAAACAGCTTACGATAAGAATCGACGCTGGACCGAAAACGACGATTATGTTCATGAAACAATTTGAGTCACTCACCTCGTGCAATTAGCGTCAAACTCCCGAAGAATTCCGTCGTCCATATTTGTTTTTTTGTTTTTACCCCACAAAGCTTATCGGAACGTTAACACAGCGAAGAATAACTGAAGTCGGTTAAATAATTTTTAGAGCGACGTGTTTTGGCACGGGCTCTTTGCCGCAGCGTGTGTCCGTCGCGGGTGGAGTGGGGAGACCTTATTCCCAACAAAACATTCGATAGTTCATTGTTGTTCCATCCCGTACACGCTTCGGGTTTTTACGGACCCCTCCTCTTCTCTCGGTTTCTTCCTGTTTTTCTCCCCCCTTGTTTTCTCCTGTTTTTCCCCCACCTTGTTTTTCCTCCTATTCCCCCCCTTGATTCCTCCTGACCCTCCGTTGCGGCCGCAGCCGACTTACCCCCCCTCTGTACCGTATTCACCGTGCCATTTCTTCTATTCACGGGCATAGGGAAACTGCAGAAAACCCATGCCAGTACGGCCGGTCCCACAAGTTCACCTCTCGGCAGCGGAACGAGTTCCATCGAAAAATTTCGAAGAAAAAAATCTCGACCGCTACCGGGATTTGAACCCGGGACACCTCTCGATCCGCTGGCCGCAAGCCGCGCCTTAGCCCGCACGGCCAACGGTTCAGTTGAGTGAAGAGACCTCTGGCGGACTAGGTAATCAGAGGAGTGGGAGAAAGGCTCGGGCATCGGTTGGTGGCGCGCATATATAAACTCTCTACCTCGCTCGCAGCTTTTAGTCTCGTCCTGACTTCCGTCTCGTGTGTGTCGTATGTTGGACATTCACGGACACACAGCCTAGTCTTCTGTATCTCGCTCGTTCGCAATTTTTAGTACAAGTTCGTACTTCGTTGCGTGTTCAAAGTATTTTCTCACCGATAGTCTGTCCTCGACTCGGCGAATACGTTGTAGCGGTCGTTTTTTATTTTTCACTTCCTCTCGAATTTTCGTACATTCGCGGGCACGAGAGGGAGCAGAAAATCATGGCAGGTTTTACCGAAAGTGCACTCGTGAAGAAACTAAGCGATTTAAATCCGTCGCAGCAAAGCATACAGACGTTATCGTTGTGGTTGATACATCACAGAAAACATCATCCGACTATCGTCAAAGTATGGTACAAAGAGATGTGCAAAGGTGAGAAAACGAAACACTTTTTTTTTTCTCCACTTTCATCATCCACGATGAATTACGATTTGAAATTCGAAATTTTTTTTTCGAAATTCTCGTTATCACGTACCAATCCGATTACAAAGTTTTATCCAACGAACAAATTTCATATTCGGACTTTTAATCCACGCGCAATTCCGTGGATTCGGCGATTTGCGTTTTGAGGTTATGTCAACCGCTCGTGCTCCCCGATCTCGTTTTTTCCAAACATTCGATCGACCGGCTTAATGTCGGTATTGCCCACGAATTATATACTCAATTCCGGCTATAACTGAATCTTAGGATTAACGGTTCAACTGCATCGTGATTCGAGAAGCAACGAACGATGCGAAATGTTTACATATACGGAAAATCGTCGTAGTTTACAAAAATTGGCATTATTTCGAGTCAGATATCTCAATTATCGAGTTTTACCTTCTAATATTTCCCAAAATGATAAGAATTCACAAATTCCCTAAATGTTACCAAATGCTTCCGAAAAAATCCAAACATAACCTCACTCGATGTCTGAAAGAATATCAGTTACGATGAATTCTCTTCAACTTTGTTTCCACTTATGTTCGTTCTGATAAAACTGCCGAATAATTGTCACTTTCCAGTCAAGGACAATCGCAAATTGATGTTCATGTATCTGGCGAACGACGTCATACAAAACAGCAAAAAGAAAGGTCCCGAATTCGGCAAAGAGTTCGGCTCCGTATTGTCCAAAGCGTTCGAGCACATGAAGGATTTCGACGAGAAAACGAGGATTCGCTTGAACAGGTTGCTTACCATTTGGGAGGAACGAGGCGTTTACGACAAGGCGCAAATTACCGAATTCAAATTGGCCTTCGACGCCGCTACCGAGCCGGTCAAAGAACCCGGAACGCCACCCAGAAAGAAGCCCAAAGTCGACATCGAAAAGGAAAAGAAAGTAAAGGTAAATTTGCCAAAACTCGAAAAGTAAAGATAAATTTGCCAAAACTCGAAAAGTAAATGTAAATTTGTGAAAACTCGAAAAGTAAAAGTAAATTTGTGAAAACTCGAAAAGTAAAAGTAAATTTGCAAAAACTCGAAAAGTAAAGGTAAATTTGCGAAAACTCGAAAAGTAAAGGTAAATTTTCCAAAACTCGAAAAGTAAAGGTAAATTTTCCAAAACTCGAAAAGTAAAGGTAAATTTTCCAAAACTCGAAAAATTATCGTAAAGTGGATGTTTATTAGCGTGAACCCGATTTTTCAATTCAATATTTTTAACCGTTACGTCCTTATTTCCTTTATTACAAAAAAGTTACCAAATTTTGGCATATTCTAAGCATTACTAAGCTGAAACATTTCATCCGAACGATTTTCCATGTTGATAACTTTGAAAAATAAAAAACCATGAAATTAACCTAAAAAACCTGATGATGAAACTTTGATAAATATGAATGTAAATTTGGTGGACGACGTAGCGGTGCAACCGGTTGATCGCTGAGACATCGGTGACTAAAAATGAATATTCTTTATCGTAGAAAGTGGAAAAGAAAGAACGAAAGAAATCTGAGACGGAAGTCGATGTGGACGGTACCAAAGAGCTTCACGTAACGCTGAGTCCAAGAACACCGGCTGGCGATCCTCCCGAGACTGAGGAACTTATCAAAGCGTTAATGGTCTCTACAGTTTGTACCTATAAATCCATACGAAAAAAAAATGTATTTATCAATAAAACGTTTCCTGTACCCTCGATGGGAGATAATTATTCACTTGAGGCGCTCGTCGCAGCCTCCAGGATTTTATTCAAGCTCAAGAGTAATAAAAAAAAAAAAAAACAAAAACGAATGTAACGAAAACTTCCGAATCATTCTCGTATTTTTGAAAACTTTCATCCACCAATTCTAATACCATTCTTACAAAATCAAAATACATATGAAAATTTTTTTGAAAATTTTCTTTTTGAAAATAAAAAAAAATGGCAAACAACTTGATTGCATTTAGGCATTCTTTAGGCTTGATGGGTCCACTTGGATGATTGGATTAACCCAAACAAACCCAAACGCTGTTCAGATATTAGATATTTTTTACGTACGATACAAAAATTGGGTTGGCAATGGAAGAACGATGATTTTAATTGCTATCAGCATTGAAAGTGTAAAATTACGAATGATGAAAATCGAAGAAGAATCCTGGATGCAAATTGGTGATGAGTGCTACTAGTAAATAATTATTCGATCCGTACCGACTCCGCAAAGTTGATCGATTTTTTTTTTTTGGAACGCAAAAAAAAATTTTCATCTTCGTAAAAAAATGTTTGGCAGATATCTGATAAGAAAAAATGGATTTTCATCAATGCCGAGTTATCGAGAAATGAACGATAATCTGATCGATCATTGCGTTCCAAAAATAGTCCAGGATCAACGACGAATTTTTTTCTTCAATTTCGTAATTTCGCAATATTCACGATCGCGATATGTCACGTGATCAAAAATTAGTTCCATAAATCGTTTTGTGATATTTTGCGTCATTTTTTAACGGATCTTGTTTGATGATTGCAGGATTTGGAAAATACGGCCTCGTCGGACGCGGCGGTTCGCGAACGCATAGCATCCTTGCCACCGGAAGTCTCGGAAGTTTCGTTACTCGCGAATCTCGCCGATCGAGCAGCCGCGGATCAGTTGAGCATCGCGGTTAACGAAGCAGCCGCTTTGCTCGCTGATTACAACGGAAGACTTCAGGGTGAAATGGAAGATCGACGAAGGCTTCTCACCATGCTCAGGGATTACACACTGGCGCAGAGACAATTGCTGCAACAGGCACAAACGACCCTCGAGGTAAATGGCCTTTTTTGAATTTTTGATAATTTTTTATTTATTTATTATTATAATAATTATTATTATTTATTTACTATTATTATTAATTATTCAATTATTATTAATTAACTCAATTATTTTGATAATTAAAATTTGAAATTTTCATGATTTTTTATTTATTTATTATTATAATTATTATAATTATTTGTTAATTATTCAATTATTATTAATTGACTCGATTATTTTGATAATTAAAATTTGAAATTTTCATGATTTTTTATTTATTTATTTATTATTATTATTATTATTATTATTTATTAATTATTAAATTATTATTAATTAACGCAATTATTTTAATAATAAAAAATTGAAATTTTGATAATTCCGTCACGTTCCAGTAATTTTCTCGATCAACCTTATTTCCGTCATTCTGAGATAATGAATTATTTTGTTCGTTTATTGGAGATAATTTTTTGGAAATTGTCGAATGGGAGAAAAGTTGATAATTATTGAATATTTTTACGCGGTTTTTTACACAAAATAGTTTTTCGAAAAACTTGAGAACGATTTTCATGGCTTCTATTAGTCGATTAAAATTTAGGATACAAAATATTGGTTGTTCTCCAATGATTCTTTGGAATTCTTTGGAAAATCTCGAATGAGAGAGAAGTTGATAATTATTGAAAAATATATTTACGCGGTTTTTTACGCATAAAAGTTTTTCGAAAAACTTGAGAACGATTTTCGTGACTTTTCTTAGTCGATTAAAATTTAGAATACAAAATATTCGTTTCTCTCCAACGATTCAAGCTTCAATATCATTTTTGTTCGATTAACGACCCTTGCAGCCGATTAAAAAAAAACAGAAATTATAGTTTACAAAATAATGACTTCGAAAATAAATATTTATGAAAATCAATGACTCCATGGAAAATCTGTTCGAATTTTCGTAACTCTTTGATACTTTAGAGTCCAATAAATAAGTATACGACCTACCAGACCAACCCAAACAAACCCAAACAAACCCAAACAAGCCTTCACAAATTAATCTTCCGAGCTAAAAAGAAACTGAAAATATCGAAATATCGAAGGGTTGCAAACCGGACGTAAAAGTGCGAAATTGCTTGGAAAAACGTAGAGACAGGTCGACAAATCGAAAATAACAAAAACCAATTTTTCCAAATCGACGATCATTGCAAAGACCTTCGAATAAAAAAAAACTTTTGAATATTTCAGGATTACAAGGAAAAGTTGAAAAAGGTTTGCGCCGTTAGATCAGAGGTGAAATCGCACATTTCGAATCTTCCGGATTTGACGCAGTTACCGGACGTAACCGGAGGTCTCGCGCCCTTGCCATCAGCCGGTGATCTTTTCTCCCTTCACTAGCCCGAAACGAGGAACAAGTCCAACTGTGCTCTTACTTCGCTACGGGTTTCCCGCGACACGAATTTACATATAGTTGCGCCACGGACGTTCGACGAATTCGAGAAACGATCGCGAGCGCATGCGCGATATTCACCGGAAGAAACGAGTGAGAAAAAAGGAACGAAAAAAATGGAACGAAAAAAATGGCACGAAAAAAAAAGGAACGAAAAAAATGGAACGAAAAAAATGGCACGAAAAAAAAGGAACGAAAAAAAAAGGAACGAAAAAAATGGAACGAAAAAAAAAGGAACGAAAAAAATGGAACGAAAAAAAAAGAAACTCGAAGAGAATCGTAGCGTGACGAAGATATATGGGTATACGTGTCTTATTTGGGAGTCGACAAGACTGAGTTCGCGTCTCAGCCTTAAGTTCTTCCTGATCGTGTGAATGCGCCTGAATCCGTATGTGCGTTAGTGTGTATGTATGAGTATGCGTGAATTACTTCCTGTTGAAAAAAAAAAACAAAATGGTGATCATTTGAAAAAAAAAAAAATGGTTGAGAGCCAACGAACGGAAAAGAGTTATCGAACAACGAGTTCTTCTCTTCTGGGCTTGGGGTTTTTGTTTTTCTTTTTCTTTTTATTTTTCAATGAAAAGAGAATTTGTTTGAGATTCCCTGCGAAGATCGAGGATTTTTCTCAGTCGTAAACCCTGCTGGGAATTTCCACTGCGAGATACGGGATTGGGTGGGAAACACGAATTTCGATTGACCAGAAGGCTCGAAATTTCGAAACTACGAATTTTTTTAAGGTCATGCCGATAGAAGCATGCAATTTGTTTGGGTTTGTTTGGGTTCGTTTGATTTTAAACAAACCCAAAGAAAGGCAAAAATATACGAAATTTGTTTGGGTTTGTTTGGGTTCGTTGGTTTGATTTGAAACCTTTGATTTTAAACGAACCCAAACAAAGGCAAAAATTTACGAAATTTGTTTGGGTTTGTTTGGGTTCGTTAGTTTCATTGAAAACTCTTGATTTTGAACAAACCCAAACGAATTTTGTAAATTTGTTAGGGTTCGTTAGTTTGATTTTAAACAAACCCAAACAAACCCACAAATTTACGAAATTTGTTTGGGTTGGTTACTTTGATTTGAAACCCTTGATTTTAAACAAATCCAAATATTTACGAAATTTGTTTGGGTTTGTTTGGGTTCGTTACTTTGATTTGAAACCCTTGATTTTAAACAAACCCAAAAATTTACGAAATTTGTTTGGGTTCGTTCCTTTGATTTGAAACCCTTGATTTTAAACAAACCCAAACAAACCCAAAAATTTACGAAATTTGTTTGGGTTCATTACTTTGATTTAAAACCCTTGATTTTAAACAAACCCAAACAAACTAAAAAATTTCAAAAATTTGTAGTTTCGGAATATTCAAATTTGGAATTTTGATCCTTCTGGTAATTCGAAATTCGAGTTTCCTGCTTCACCCCCGAGAGACGCGATTTCATTTAAAAGAGAATTTAAACGAAATATCGCGCACCGTATTGGCCTCGTTGAAAAGCCCCTCGGACAAAAACCTCTTCTCGTCGCAGTGCCTCGGAGATCCACGTTACTTTCGAATCTTCCAATAGCAACGATACAATCAAAGTAACGAAAAAAAAAAAAAAAAATAGAAACAAAGAAAACACAAAACAGACGTATCAAATGTACTAGATCAATTTGTGATTCTTCGAACGAAGCTCACACCCGGAATTCCACTTTAATGCGCTTGGTGACAATTTAGAAACGATGAAAAATAATGGAAAAAATATTCTCGAAGATTCACCTCGAAAAACTTGATCGAACGGATTACCTATATCCTCGTAGGTAACGACGCGTGTTTTTGACCAGAAATGAAATGGTTTGAAAAAATTCAATTTTATAAATCGAAAAATACTTCTCGAAGAGTACAATTGTAAAAAAAGATTTTCGTCGAAATCGAACGGAGGAGAAAAATGACGAAGCGTTTTTTTTTTACAATGGATACAAAAGTCCTGAGAAGATTATTGCGAAATATCGAAAAATACTTTCGCAACAATTTCGTTAAATAAAGTTTTTCTTTTAATGGAAGCGAATTGTTTTTTTTTTTCAAAAAGAGTATCATTATCCGTCGTAATTCGTCCTTGTTTCGAAAGTGTAAAAAATAGTATGTAATGGGGTCGTTCTTCTTTTTAATCTACGATAAA
>JAPYZJ010002024.1:0-17875 GCA_030522765.1 Ophioninae sp. B BG-2022a
ACGACGTTTTTCTGTTTTTTTTTTTTTTTTGGTTTTTGAACTACACATAATTGTGACTTTTGTGGGATTAAAAAAAAAGATTGCTTCTGTGTTTTCATTAGGACTAATTAAAGTTTCCTTTCCGGCTAATAAATATTCTTTTTTAACGTCGATTTTTAAAAAAAATAGTGTGACAGAGTGGTCTTTTTCTGTGGAGACCACATTTCGGTTTACCACTCTGTCACGGCATTCTACGGAAAAACAAACGTATTAAATATGCTGGTTAGAGAAAATGAAAAATTACGTAATATTAATTGATAAGAAAATATGGACGTTTATTCGAAACGAATTAAAAAAAAAAGCGTAAATATCAATACTCCAACGCGATGCCATAATAAGACGAAGGACAGACTATTGTAGGTTAAAAAGAAGAACGCACCTAATATATATATATACGTGTGTATGTACACGCATATACATATGCATATACGTAGAACAATAAATCGAATAGAAATATTATAGGATTGAAGAAAATAATAAAAATAATGAAAATCATGAAAATCATGAAAATAATGAGAATAATGAAAATAATGAAAATAATGAAAATACTGAAAATAATGAAAATATAAACGAATTAAGAGAGCAACGCGATGTGTGGATGTTTTCGTGTAGCGCGTTTGGCCCCTTGTCGATATTTAGCTGGTCTAAACGCAATGGGTCATTTATACTATTCGTCGATATACAAACGTAAATAAAAAAAATACGTATATTACGTAATCTAAGTACCCTGTTAATTAACACAATTTGAGCAAGATATTTTTGGCATGTTAGCACCGTATTACATATTAATGAGAAAGAGAATAAGAAATAACACGATACGATACATATTTGTATCAAATTATTTGTATACTTTTACGCGAAAACAATTGTTAAGTCTTAATTCCCTTAATGCTGCGACGTAAATCATATTGGAATTGACGTAATGTTTTTTTTCAGTTTTTTGAACCATGACGATGGCGAGGAAAAAATTGTCATTTTGAACAGCACTGAACCATACGATCGACACAGTTAATAGTACATAGAACCTATGAAGTTTACTATGATGGAGAGAAACATCAAAACATCCAACGAATTAACGTTGTACATTTATGATTTACGATCCTAGTAAGATTACTTCACGCGACCGGAAGTGTCACGCTAAAATAAAATTGTTATTAAAACGGCTCTTTAAACAAACGAAAAAATCAAATATGTAATATCATACGAATTAAACGATTACGAAAAAAATAAAATCAGCGAAAAATAAAGTGAAATCGGAGATAAGAAAACCGGAAGTTTTGTTCTGCGAAATATTTCGACGTTTTTTCGATTGTATTTTACTTCCCGAGGAGTATCAAGAATTTCTTCGCATATTCGATTACGTTTGATTCTCGAATAGCCTCAATTTTGAAATTTGGGAAAATAATTAAACTTTTTTTTTTCCTACTGCCAATTTTTTTTTAGACGGTTCAGAGACTCGTTTTTGGATATTTTCTTGTGCGACTGCTTTCTTAGGTATAAAATACTCGCGCGCTGAATTCCTGAGGTCGAGTCATCAATCTTCGCACCCAATAGTGTCTCAGTGAATTAAAGCTTTAGAAGGCTCAAACATCGATTTTTTGACGTTTTTTTTTTAAGATAAAAAAAATACAAAGCTAGCCTAGCGAACTTTTTAGATTATTTTATTACATGTCTGAACATGGGAAAAAAATTTTTTTTTTAGAAAAATATTCACTTGCTACCGATTTTTATGCACATTCGTGCAACCGTTGTTTCCAATTGTCGCAACAAATGGAGCTCGTAATTTTCATCTTAAATAAAAAACAAAAAATTTTCATCTTAAAAAAAAAATTTTCATCTTAAAAAAAAACCAAACACCATTTTAATTTTCATATATTTTTCTTCTATATGAACTATAAATAACTAACAAAATTATGAAATTTGAATGTTTTCTCAGGTTTGAAAAAAAGTGCTTTTTGTAAAAAAAAATGATTTCAACTTGCTAAAAAAATTGGTAAGAATTTTTTTTTCGGTCATTTCGGTAATTTTTTTAGTTCAGAAAAAAAAAGAAAACAATACTGAACCTAACAAGCCTTGGTTCATTTTATTACTCGTCTATTTTTTTTTACAATCAACATTCGCCAGTTCAGAAAAATCGTAAAAACGAAAACTCGTGAAAACGAGCTTTAAAGTTTACGGGCGCTCGTATACCTGCTCGATACCCCACTGGGTTCATTGCTGTATTTTTGAGAATATTTTTTACATACATAAGGAATATATTTGAGCAATTAAAAAAAAATCGATTTTTCGAGTCTTCTGAATCCCGCTTTAATGGATCACGAAAAATCATTTTCACCATTTTTCATTTCCGGTTTAGCATCGGGTCAAATATGCATCAAACGGATCTTCGTAAAATCGACAAAATCAACTGATGACGAAGAACGTATATCGGGCATTTGAAAATTGCGCCGGCAATCAAATTTTGATTTTTAACCTGCGTCGTTGCAATCATCAAAGCTCCCAGGAATAAAGACAGAGCTGACCAGGGACAAACAAGCGAAAACAATGAAACGCGTGATAGATCTTATACCTCTATGTAAAATTAAAAAAATAATAATTTTTCGTCTGCGTCTGTATAGCTCGAATGAATCGGAGTGCGTGTGAGATAAATATTGAATTTAAGAATAATTAGCCCTCTTTGCCTATGTTGTTTATTTGATAGTGTTCTTATCGCGAACGAGTATAAAATCTTGTAATTGAGTTGGCCGAGGATGTATTTTTAGAAGAACGCCTAAAACCGTCGTATCACCGATAACATTCGTAATTGATACATGCATCGTTAATAAAAAATTGATGTACCATGGTACATTGAAATATTACAACTTCGATCAGTGGATACCTGAATTTAGCTTTCCGATGAAAGTTTTATCGATCCGAAGCGTTCATTGAACCTCCGATAAAACGATATTAATTTTTGAGCTCATCAGACTCCAACTTCGAAGAGTTCCGGGTAAGTCTCGCGTGTAATTTTTAATCCTTTTGTCTCTTCCACGTTTCGTTCAATAATTCCAAGTGACGAATCCAATTTGTCGTTATGAGAATGCGTTGTATTATTACGAAAGTCATATTCAAGTGTTCTTGATTTATCTCGTTGCAAACTCTTATCAGTAAAAAATTTGAAAAATCAGTTTTAAAAATCAGTAGTAATCAGTAAAAAAATTAGTAAAAAATCTGGAAATTTTATTTTTAATCAAATTAATTAAAAATCAGTAAAAAAATCTTGACATTTTATTTTTAATTAAATTAATTCAAAATCTTGAAACTTTATTTTTAATTAAATTAATTAAAAATCAGTAAAAAAATTCTTGAAATTTTATTTTTAATTAAATTAATTAAAAATCAGTAAAAAAATTCTTGAAATTTTATTTTTAATTAAATTACTTAAAAATCAGTAAAAAAATTCTTGAAATTTTATTTTTAATTAAATTAATTAAAAATCAGTAAAAAAAATTGTTCAAGTTTTATTTTTTTGTTATCGATGTCAGTCTGTGCCTTATACGTATAACTTTCCTTCACTATCGTTGATTTCCGTACTGTATATTATTACGGACGCCTAAATTGTTAATTTTCTTGTTTCTTTTGCCTCTTTGATTTTCAACCTATTTTTTTTTTATCGTTTCTCTTTAAACGAAAATCGATCCAAGTTTTCATCCCCTATTGTCCTTTTCTCCATTTGTGGGTATATCAATTTCCGATGTTTCCTGTTATTTTGTCTCTTCTTCTAGGACATTTCCACTTGCTTCCCTGTAGCATCTATTCATCGTTTTTTTGGCAAGATACGGTTTAGACTCCTGTCATCTGTTCCTGTCTTTCTATATGTATTACTCTCGATTTCTCTCTTTGCCCCTTCCTCCCTTCGTCCCTTCCTCTCGTTTTAGTTCGTCTCGCCCGTTGCTAACTGCGAGTGATGTCCTTGAAGGGATTGATCTGGAGCGAGGCTGCGCCGTAGTCGAACAGGGACTAACGCAAAGGAGATCATGTCCTCCATAAAAAAATTCATTTCTATATAAAACTTAACTTTAATTTGAATTTTAACGAACGCCAAAATTTCGTATACCGGAAATAGCCTACTCTGCCATTTTTTTTTATTACGAAAAAACAAGCAGGACGAACTCGACTTTTACCCAGTGCTTCAAGCTTCGCTGTAACGAAATGGGAATTTGGTGTCCTTATCCGATATCGAAATTTCGACTATACGACAAAAGTTACATTGAAAAATCAAATTTAATGAAGTCCATTAAAAAAATCATCCAAAAGACGACTTCGAAAAATAAAAAAACATGACTGCCAGCAGATAACGTATTTTGAACCTAATATGCCATTGTGAATGACTTTTTCGTTGACAAAATTCATCCGGAAAAAAAAACCAAACAGGCAAAAGTTGTCGATATTTACCAGTCGTTTCTAAAAGCAGATTTTTAAATGACGGCTTGTCTTACGTAATTTGGATTTCAAGAAATTCGAAGATGAAAAGCATGGGCAGAAAGTCAGTGTAACGTCGTTACTTAGAAATAAAGATCGATCTCTATAGACTGAGATGGATATGGATAAAGTGATATTTCCGGATAAACGAGTTTGGAGTTTAAAGCACGTATCATCCATCTCGAAATCAAAGAACTTTTAACTTTACTTTTATTCGATTGAGAGATATCCATTTTTCATCTCAACTGCACGTGTCTCTCCAATCGATTCGGAACTTTGAAGCCAACTTTTTTTCCAACTAATCAACCAATTGTACTTAAAAATTATTGTATACACCCATTATGCTTTATTACTGGCACTGAAGTTTACAAAAACCTAAATTTGTGATAAAATGTAATGAAATGTGAATTCCAAACTGTGATACACCGAATATACGTAAAATTCAAAAGCATGAAGTTTTGGATTTGGAAAAAGGAGCATATTTATCATTTCTCAAAAAATTCAAAATATCTATTTCCGTGTTAAGCTGATGGGAAGGTCGATCAATCCAAGCTGGATTCTTCAACTATTACCGACGCTTTGCGCCTCCGGAATTGAAAGTGACGTTATGTATTTTTATGAGTGAAAAGGTTTGAACTCTGTGATCTGTGGCTAATGCCATCAAAGTTATTAATTCATATGTTAATGTTTCTAAATCGATTTTTGATGATGGTTTCATAGAACTTAAATATTGGACAACGGGATCTACATTCCATAATTCTTGGTACTTAGGTTTTGATGAACGTAATCGGAATACTCCCTTGAAAAAAACGTCTGAGTAATTCGTTTTTAGAAATTTCTTGTTGCACGATTAAAGAAATAGCTGATCGATGTGAATTTAGTGTTTCATACGAATCATCCTCTTTGAATTTCATTGCCAAATAATCTATGATTGATCTATGATCTATGAGGATTGATCGGTGGCCGCATTCGTGTCCACCTTGATGCCGTTATTGGATCATTGCAGCCGTTGATGAACGCCACGTTGAAGAGGAGGGCACGGCATCTTCTTGTTATCCATACTAGCTACAACGCCCTGGCAGAACAGCAGCAGAAGCAGCCTTCAAATCAGCACAGCAGAGAGGATTTTATCAAGCCTTAGAACCAGCGCTGAGTTGGGTAGCGAGTGGGGACCTTATGGACACCATAGCGATCAAGGCGTCTGACGATACGATAGGTCTGCTAGATCGCTGAACCCTCTGACTCCGCCTCCAACTCCGAAGAGAATTGTACCACACGGCACAGAATCTGAGAACATTGATACTTGATGACCGCCATTCGCCATTTTGCATCTTGGTGCAGAACAGTCACTAGATCCAAACTGGAAATCAGCGGTTCTTTCTAGTTCATTTTATGAGCAGTACAGCCTCCGATCGTCCACCGATCCCAATAGTAGATTCCCACGGACTTCTGAAATGGCTAATGAGAATTTCACGAAATTTGGCCAGACAATGTAAAATTGATAGACGAACGACTGTTTTCTCACCAAATTTCCCAAAACGAAAAAAAAAATTACAGATTTTTTTACTATGCGGAGGCCGTCATGAAAATGATGTAAAATAGAGAGTTTGGCTAATGCGACGACTTGAAGGGGGGAATAGCTGCTTAGCCATATTCAAAATACATATTTTGGCACTTTGATCAATCGATTCTATCATATATCTTAGGAAATTCGAGAATTAGTGATTATTTTTACAATTAGTGATTAAATTTACAATTAGTGATTAAATTTACAATTAGTGATTAAATTTACAATTAGTGATTAAATTTACAATTAGTGATTAAATTTACAATTAGTGATTATTTTCGATTTAGTTAGCGATTGTTTACGTAAATTCTGGAGAGTCAAAGTCCTCCGGAAAAGAAAGCCAATGTTCTTAAACAGTACTCAGAAAATTTGTAACAATAAACGTATGTCGAATCTCACTTGCGTTTAACAACAATTATTTTCCTTTTTCCCTTTTTCAGGGCATGTCCATTACTATTGAGGGTATTAGGTCAATTAATTAATTTTGAAGGTTTTCTAAAAAAACGGTCAAACTTGTATTACATCACATCGGGGCAAATTATCATTACTCAGTATTTTCATATAAAAGCACGTGTTTTTCCGAAGTGTAAACAACATAGTACTTTTCAGCATTAAATATATCGAATTATGTAATGAAAAAAAACCGCACTTGAGAAAGTTTAACTTTTCTTTCAATAAGCACACTTTAAACCATTAAAGACTAGCGTTGCCATGTGGCAACAGTCTAAAACTCAAAATTGGGAGATTTTGAATTTTTTTTTTCGTCATCATATTAACTGGTCATCATTCAACCCAAATATAAAGATAAAAACACAAAATTCGAATTTCAAAAACTCAGTTCCTAACGGGTTAAGGATTGTCTTTTTTTTCGCAAAATTTACCGCATTTTGGGATTTTTTTTGTGAAGAAAGTATACAACGGAAAACTTGTGAAAATTGGCATATAGTTTTATTAGTAAAACTATATAAGTAGACCAGCATTTTTTCAGATTTTTTTGGAAGCCTAGAAAACAAACCCAAACAAACCCGACTATTTCCTAAAAGACACGAGATCCGGTTTTTTCGCGCACACCTGCTGGTCGTCACGATGACTAGTGGTGACATTTTTACTGTTCCAGAGCATCCGGATTTTCTTGTCTCGGCTGATAAGGTAGGTTTCGGCTGCTTTTTCGACTTCACTTTTTATGAGGTACAGTTGCCTACCGACTATTAGGTAAAGTTGATCAACGCCTGATCAACTCCGTTTCATCGTAGAAAAGCCTTGGGTTTTCGGTATAGAAGAAAACCAGACAGGTATTCTTCTATACCGACCGAGCGAACATTAGATATTGAACATTTTTATTGATTTATACTTTTATTTATAAATTTATTTATTTACGTACTATTTATTTATTTACTATATTTATTTATTTATTTACTTCATATTTATTATTTACTATAAAATATTTATACGAATTCATGAATATACGAAAATTTCATGAATTCAAAAATTATCAGTAATTAAAGCACTGACCATGGATTATCAATTCATTCACGGAATAAATAATATTTTTGTGAAAATTAAAAATCACTAATAAAACCTAACATTTAATCCCTGAAAATAACGCTTCGCAAATATTTTGCAAAAATCATATTTGTATGAAAAAAAAATAATTTCGTACTTCATATTCAACCAAAAGATCATAAGATTTACATGTTTATTTAGATGTCTAAATACATCGTTAGAAGCCTCGTGGATTATAAAAAAAAAAAAAAAACTTTTGAACTGCGACTTTTTTTACACTCTGATCGCACTGGCACGTTTTCATATACTTTATAACTATATCAACTATATAAGCAAAGTAATTTAATAACAATGATCGTATTGATATAATTACAATTACAATAATAATAACGATGATAATTATAAATTATAATTATTATAATGCCGATAAACGATTATTTATTTATACAAGCCTATTATGCATTAATAAATAAAAAAACATACATTTGAAATAACGGTAAAATCCGATACCATAAAATTCCTTGATAATCGTGATTCTATCGTGAAGAAAAAATGAAAAATAAAAATCATACTTTTAATATAATAGTGAGGACTCACTCATTCACGATTAAATCTAGAAATATTTCACCAAAAAAAATAGGAAGTTACAGAAAAATCTCGATTTTCGATACAAAAAGACAACAGTGGTTATTTATTACTAACCAATGGATAAACATATTCAAAAAACATCGGTCTTACATTTATCATATAAATTAAGAGGTCCGTTCAAAATCTTCATAATATTCTAACATTTTTTTGGTACGTAAAATTCAAAGGTAAGCTATTTTTTACTTACAGTATTTATAGTAATGTTATAAACAAACTAATTATTCAAATGACAATTGTGACGAAAGAATGCATTTTGGAGAAAGTTGTCTTTATGAAAAATGTTCTTTCATGAATTTGCAACAAAAGACGCCTTACTGATTTTTTGTTTTACAAATCGTTAGATGTAATTAGTAGCAATCTTAAGAATATACTTATTTATAAATTTTAATCAGGGGTGGAGTTGGAACGCTGCCTGAGTGATGACGCGATGAAGTTTTTGTCTTTTAAATACATCGGTAATAAAAATTTCGTCGTTATTTACATTGCTAATAAAATTAACAAAAAAAATAATATATAAGACCTTTTTTTGTTCTAATTAGTTGAGGGATCTTTTTTCATTTTTAAGCTTTTTTTTTCTTACACTTCTCGATTCATAACAATCGTCGTTGAAAAATTGAATCGACCGGAAGTGCTCCCATGTATGAATAACGATGTCAAAGTCACTTAAATAAAATATTGCACCTTCAATTTAAGATATATGCGCCATGTAGTCACCTGTATACCGTGGACCAATTTCGTCGCATTGAGTACAGGCATTAAAGGCATGACGAACACGCCTCCACTTCGAAATTTTGAAACCACTATTCTCTCAAACGGCTGAACCAATCGATCCGAAATTTGTAGTGTGCATTCATGACGATGGCACCAAGGGCCACCTGCTCTCCATTTTGGATAAAAATGTTTCATCGTTGAGAAATCGCGACGAGAAACCGAGAAGACGCTTTCGTCCACTTCGAAATTTTGAAACGACTATTCTCTCAAACGGCTGAACCAATCGGTACGAAATTTGTTGTGTGCATTCATGACGATGGCACCAAGGGCCACCTGCACTCCATTTTGGATGAAAACGTTTTGTGCCTGAGAAATCGCGGTTGAAAGCGTTTCGACTATTTCTCTCGCACTCGTGTGTCACGTGACAATGTTCGTCACGCCCCTTAATGCCAATAACGAATCTCATCAAAAATCGTAAAATCGAAACGTACAATTGCGTTATAAATCACGTACATTAAAAGGTATAAATCATTGAAGAATACCGATTAAAATGAAGGACCTTTATTAGCGTACCCCGTATTGCAGCAGGGTCGACACATTAATCGATCTAACCCTTAACAAAAATATCTATAACTCAGTCGATTCCTGGAATAATTACAAACATTCGGTTGCAAACAAAAATTCTCTAAGCTATAAAAAACTGTACAGTAGAAAAATCGTGTTTGTGGGAAAGCCCTCGATAATCCATGACGAGAAAAAAAAAAAGATCGCTTACTCTGTGTAGTCGGAGGAAGAGCTTTGTCGAAAACGCTTCTCACGATAATTATTTTCTAATTTTTAATGGTTTTTTTTTTCACGCGCAACATACAGACCTTCAAGGTCACCGTATGTTTACGATTTTTCTCAGTACCCAAGAGAGTCCCTTTAATTTATTATTAACGTAATCATTAATTTTTCGTTTTGTCTATTATAAACTATAATCTGTTGTTTGTCGTAACAATGAATAGTTCAGATATCCCTGCACGTGACTTTTCGCGTATGTAGAAATCACATCCCTCATTGATGCGCACATTTCTAATTCTCGACGTATAGTACAGGTTAGTTACCGCTCATTAGCTCCGAAATTGCTTTGGCAGGTCGAATTAAATCGTTAATTAACGCAGGTACATTATCACGCAGTCGTAAAATACCCTTTTTTTGTTACTCTGTATATTTATATTTATACATACACCTACATACAGAGCGTGGAAAAACGCTTGTTAACGTTTTTATTTTTTAATTTTTTTTTTTTCATTTTCTTTTTCTTTGTTTTTCTTTTATCTTTTCGATATTTACATTTTCAGTCTACTTGTTTAGCATCGACGTTTCTTTCTTTCCGCCTTTCATTTTTAATGCCAACTTGCGATTTTACCAACCGAAGAATTTTACTTCGAAAGTCGTAATGGGAAAAATCAAGTTTCGGAATAAAAGACTTTTATTAGTGGACCTTTATATTTTTTTATGTCTGGTCCATTTATGTGTCTGTTATACGTATCGTCGTTGATGAGAGTCACGGGACTAACCGGAAATGCCTTAGACCACGATAAAATAATTTTTAACAAAAAGCAAAAAACTTGGGATACAATAATGACGAGAAAGGGAATTGTCTAGGTGAGTGATTTTTTTATAGAGGGAAAGCAAGGAAAATGTTAATATTTTTAACAATGCCAGAACAGGTTAGAAGAATGTTAAAATCAATTTTTTTTTTTGGTTATTTTTCGTTCATTGATGTAATTTTGAAAAAGCAAATTGCAAAGATAATTTGTATCAATGGTCGTCTTTCGTGAAGCTGTTTTGCCTTCGTGGCTGAATATTCCATATTTATCTATTATTATATATAAATAAAGAAAATCTTCTGACAGACTGATTGTATGAAATTTGAACAGTAAGTTTTTTTCGTAACGTAAACACACCTACCAAAAACGGATTTTACAGAAAGATTGCTCCACAGAGTAAAAAAGAGGATGTAAGTTTGTACGAAAATATATCATTTTTTGTGTTGATCCATAAACGTTCATATTTACCCTTTCGATAGGAAATCAATAATTACGAGGTTCAGTTTTTTTGGAAAATCAACTTTCAAGAATACAAAATCAGAGTTGCACGTTTCGTACGGAACTTCCGTTGTTTTTTGAAAACCATTAAAATGATACAAAACTTTGAAAAACTTTACCAGCAAAGTTTGTCCGGAGGGATTTTGGAATTTAATAAATCAAGCTGAAAGGCCTATTTTTAGATTATCGGTTTCGTCACTTTTTGCAAACAGTTGGCAAACGATGAACACAGTAAATTACTAATATTTGATCGAAGAAATTTGTTCGGTAAAGATTTATCGACCGGTGAATCGCCGGATATGATTAAATTGGCAGTGAACGAAAGAAGGTCCGGTTCTCGCTTTGACATATGCGATTCAATACCTAGATTTTTTTTAAACGATCGATTGTCTTCTTTTTAAAACGCGATCACCGCATCTTTCAACGTACCACAGGGAGTTTACGTTCCTACGTTCGTACGCACTTAAAACACGCGGCTATCTAATTCTGAAGAGCTATTATTTATTGCTAAGATCGTTACTTTTAGAACACGACGAGCCTGATACCGAATCATACAAAAATAAATCGAGATTACGAGCGTTTAGTTTTCATTTGATTGAACGGTTGAAACAAAAGAAATAAGACCAATAATGCGTATACGATTTTGTGGAATTGGGCGTCAAAGTTGACCGCGTAATACCATTACCCTGAAAACCCAAACTGTAAGGTCGAGCATAAAAGTTCGTAATTTTGCTCCTTACCTTCATCAAACCTATTTGGCTATAGTCGTTACATGAGAGACTTGAAAACGTTCCAATTAAAAGGGAGCAATAACCCCCATCGGACGCTGATAACAATAATTGATACCCACGGATTTCTGAAATGGCTTATCAGAATTTCACGAAATTCGGCCACGATGTCAAAAGACGATGTCTTTTCAGCAAATTTCTCAAAACGACAAAAAAAAGTAGTTTGTATAACCACGCGAGCGTCGTGATGGAAATGCGATAAAAAAGTTTGGTTAGGTTCACGACTTGAAGAATAAAACACCCGCGTAGCCATATTCGAAACTCACATTTTGGGACCTCAATCATTTGATTTTGTCACATATTTTACGAGATCCATGGGAAACCATAACTTGTAAATATTTGTTTACGATTTCGATAAAATACTGTCCGACATTTGTGGAATTTAGTTCCGGCGAATGTCGGGAGCGGCGCTCATTCCGAAGCCACGCGAAGCCGGTCGGCACTTTTAGGACACTAGCGACAATGTTGCCTCGCGGTAGATAGCCGAAGCTCGCGGTAAGTTTGTTTTGCTGAAGCGAACCGAGGCTGCGTCGAATTTTCATCGCGTGTAACAATGATAAAAAACAATAATAAAAATGTTAGTTTGTTTAACAAGAAGTCTAATATCATGGCGTCAATATCTCGGTTCATCGATATGTGTGCCACTGCGAAATGCGCGATGAGCGCATAGATTACTTGAGATATACGAAAGAATTAGGTTATGAAATGCGAAAACGTAAGTTTTTCAAGATGGCGAGTGCCGCTTCAAACTTTCCATCGTTGGAAGCTCGAGCTCAGCGTGATAAAACGATGTTTTTTTTTTTTCTCAAATTCAAGAACTTCGGACCGTTCATAAAATCCGTGAGTATCAACAATCGTGTTTCGTAATTCTGACCGCGATAGTTTGTTATTTCATTTTAAGCAAGTTTTAACCTTTGCGGAATCATCTTGGTCATGTCGGAAGTATTCGAAGCTAACAAAAACTCGAACCACATTTGACCTCCCCATTTCGAAAACAGATCTTGTTGGACCCTTCTAAGTCGGCAATAACAACGTATATCCTAAGATCGAACGACAATCCAAGCTCTATAGCAAGCTCGAGAGTATACAGACCCATCGAGCGATTCTTACATTCTTTATCATCGTTCCACTCGCCGCGACGTAAATATTTACAACATTTAGCCAACTTTGTGGTATTATCTACAGACCCACTCTTAACCCTTCGAAAATATCGAAATCGTCAACCCCGTCAAGGGCACGTCGTATTAACGTAAGTTACGCATCGGCAGTTATGATTTTCCTTTAGAAACAATACTTTCGGGTCGTTATCTTCGGTACTGAATTCAAAGTACCGGGAGGACGAACCCCCTGACGAGGGACGACCCTCTCCTCCGGTCAGCCGTAATAGTAACTCTTGTGCGCAAGATTCGTCGAATTGTCCGGATGAAGAATCGTATTCAGACTATTGGTGCCTACCATGTGATTGCCAAGATCGACGCGTACTCCTTTGTGCGGCGACATTTGATGCATTCCGTCCGTCGACAGCGGCATTCTTGAGTCCATGTAATAACGATCCGCGTGAAGACGTTCCGCCAGTTGAACTTCCGGGATGCTGCAAATCGTAGAACCCAGTTTTATATTTTTTATCAAATTTTTCAATATTGCAAATTTTTCATAGTTCTCAACGTTTTTTAGGCAAAAACTCATATTTACGAATCATCGATTATTTCTCATTTAATTATTACAGGAATTGTGCGCAAATGATTCAAGGTCAATAGCTCACCTTGAACTATCCCGTATTGGAACGGAAACCGGTGTCATCAAATCGATGTTGACGTCAATCTCAGATATCTCGTCGGTAAATCCGTTCGGAAGAACTTCGTTGTTCCCGTGAAACTTGGTTTGCTGTTTGGCTCGATGCCGACTTATCAGAAGACGACCGATAACGAGACCGAGGAACAATACGACGCCCACGGTCACCGATACGATTATGTAGAGGTAGAATTTTTCTTGATTCTCTGTCGGGAGTGTATACAACAATGAAAAATTGTTTTTTCCAATGTGTAAACAATTCTCGATGATCTGCGGTTTCGTTCAATTTTTACTAAATTATTTCATCGAAATCTTGTTTCCGGCTATCATTTGTGACCGGAAATTGATTAAAATAACAAAACGGTGGAAAAATATTCTTTGACCAAAATTTATTAATCAGAATCTCGGTAAACGTTATAAATGTGTATTGTATATTGAAAGAATTCGTATATTGCAATTTATTGCAATAAACCGTATTTACTATATTTAAAATTGAACGAAATCGAATTGAGACAAAGGGAATATTATGCTACCCGTGCTTCATGTTTACAAAGTTCCAACAAGTAATCCATCTGTTTGCAATCATTCGCCAGCAATGTTTACGCAATTATACGAATCATGGTAAATATGCAAAATGCGTTTCATCAGGATGCAGCATAGGTTGCAATAAAATCACAAATATAATTCTACGTCAGAAGGCAAAGAAAAGAAAAATCATTAAATCACATGCAAAACGAGTCAACAAAAAGTAGGGTTATACATTATGATCGTATGATAACGTCGGGGCACTTAACGTATTTTCTCAAAAAAAGGAACAGCACGAAAAATGAAATTCTCATTTTTCCTTTTTAATGTTTTCGTTATCAGTTTAGCGATACGAGCAATTATTTACCCTGGTGCTGAATTTGCTGCTCTTCGTATTCCTATCAGTAATTGATAAGAATCTTCTTCTTATATTCTTATTCATATTAGGAAACTGATATATAATTGATATAATGATATAATAAAATTCATAGACTAGGATGGATAAATGAATACCCTGATGAAGCTTATACTTTCTTCCGGTCAGTTAAGGACATGAAGATGTACCACGTGACACACGAGTGCGAGAGAGATAGACGAAATTTTTAAATCGCAATTTTTCAAGGACGTTACATTTTTATCGTAAAATTCAAGCATCTATTTCTGTCTCTATGAATTCTACGAAGACTGATGATCGATTTTTCGCCGTAAACTTAATCGACGCTGAGAAAACGGATTTCGAAAATTTGTGAGGTTATGTCGATGTTCGTAAATACCTATAGCGTATACTACCTGTGCCATTCTAGCAAAAAGTATCGTGCGATATTTATTCACTTACGAAAAAATCGATTTTTTAACTTTCGAAGGCCAAATTTCACACAAATAATTGATTTGTAGATGGAAAATGATTTTTCGAACATTCAATTAAAAAAAAACAGGAAACACCTTTTCGAACGTTGAATAATGGCTTTTTCTCTTCTTTAGGTCGAAACGTGATGAATCTAGGATCACAACTTGGACGGTAGGATTTTTACGGGACGCGTAGCACGAGTCCTTAAGGCCAAGTGTCACATCAATCAAGGATCCATGAGAGTGAGGGAGATGGTTGTATCGCTCATAATCAATGATTTGTAAAACGGTCGATTTTTCGGAAAAATGAAAAAAAAGCTTTTCTCGTTGAAGAACGAACAACGACGTCCTCTTCTTTTGTCCGAAATGTGATCCGTTCGGGAAGGAATTCGACAACAGGATTCAAGAGGTAGCCTCATCCCAAGCGAAATTTCGACATCGATTGAACTCGGTAGGGCAGACGGAAACACGAAAAATCCCGAGATGAGCGCCTCTTCGGAATTCGCGGGAACTAAATTCCACAAATGTCGACTGAGATTTTCTCGATATGGAATCAAACGATTAAAATGAGAAAATTTGTGTTTTGAAAAATGGCTACGCAGCTCTTCGGCCCTCTAGATCGTAACATTAGCCAAATTTGGTATTTTCCATAATTTCCATCAAGATTTCCGTACGGTAATACGATCTACTTTTTTTGATTGATTCGAGAAATTTAACGAGAAAAGAGCCGTTCGTTTATCAATTTGAAATTGTCTGCTGAAAGTTGGTAAAATTCCGAAGAACCGGAAATCCGGAAAATCCATTTTTAGGAAATTTCGGAAATTTGGGAAATTGATGGGTATCTGCCCAATCCGCTATACCGACCGAGCCAAGGCTACCTCTTGATCAGACATTTGCCACATAAAATGAGAAATAAAATCTGAATCGATGATAAAATGAGAAAAGAAAATTGTATCGATTCAATAAAGATGACCATTTTTTCGTGTTTACTTACTTGAGATAAATGAATACGCATTGATCCACTCATTGAGGTAGCCGGTAACGACACGCTCTTCTTCGGGTACCGCATAGACGATAGTCGTACAGTTAGAATCCCATTGTACCGCGCCTGGTTCGTCGTTTTTACCATCGTTAAGTATCGCTCCACTCATCTTTATTTCTTCCCTATACTTATTCGATAAACGCGAGCTTTCGTTTGCTTCGCCTTTTTTTTTCAAATTTCATTTTCAATGTACAGTTTTTACGTTTTTTACCAATTTTCAAAAGTGCAGTTTCGAACGTTGGTGAGTTTAAAGAGGGGAAAAAAAAAACAGGGAAAAGCAACGTGGTTCACAATGGCTTTTCAGAATTTTGGGCCAGAGTAAGAAACCCAAATTTCGATTGATCAGAAGCCTCAAAATTCCGAATTTAAATAGTTCGAAAGCAAAAATTTTATAAAGGTTTATGAAATTTGTTTGGATTTGTTTGGGTTCGTTAGTTTGATTTTAAACCCTTGATTTTAAACAAACCCAAACGAAGCCAAAAATTTACGAAATTTGTTTGTTTTGATATATTCAAATTCGGAGTTTTGAGCCTTCTGGCCTTTCGAAATTCGGGTTTCCTACTCGAACCCAATATTCTCTTTATTCTAATCTAGTTTCACTTGGAGAATTCGAATTTTTATATACAAATGTTGGAATATTGAAATGTCCGAAAGCTAGGAAAAAATGATTAATCGTTTACGTATCAACTATTGAATCATTGTTTTTGGAGCAACTTGGCTAGTGCTTAGATTTTTTTCTAGTACTTAGACTCCAATCACAGATTTTTCAAAGACAGGATTCTACTTTGAAAAAAAAAGTGGAAAAAAAATGATCTTTTGAAACGGTTGGAAAGCATTTTAATATTTTTTTTTTTGTGATTTTTCCTTTACGAAATCTTTGAACGCTCATTTGTCTAAACTACTTTTTTTACAGGGCTTCTACACTTTTTTACACCACAAAAATTATTTACAAATTTTCATTTTTATTTTTATTTCGTAAAATGCAGTAAAAATAGGTAATTTTTTTTGCTAATTTTTTTCGGCACTATTTTATTTTATGCACATACAAAAATATAGTCGATTGCTAGCGATACAACGAGCCTTAAAGATCGAATTTTTCTGTTTAAAAAAAACTAGAATTCTGCCTTAACGAAATTTATGCTATGTACAAAAATTCAAGTTTTCGCGGAAGAAAAACCGTGATTTACTTCTCATAATGGGTAAAGAACGTTAAGAGGATATTTCACCGCAAAGATTTTTCAACTTTATCGTTTTTCCTGATGATCGAGCAGCCACCATATTTTTGGCTGAAAGCTCATTTTTCAACGTCAACGATACAAGCAAATTAGACCAGAAGATCAATGTTCCTATGGCGAAAAAAAAACTCGGGGAAAAAAAGAATAAAAAATATATATATATGCCCAGGTAAAAACGATATGTAAATTCTTCAGAGTTCCAAGGAAGAAATTTGCAAGTGCTACCTGGCAGGTTTCTATTTACATCACCAATGAAATATGCCGAAGTCTAGTCCAGGAAAATAAAGAGAATATATTATCTTCGACAGACGTTTCTATAGAGACACCCTTAAAGTGTTTTACCGATTTTTTCGAACGCGTTGAATGAATATTTCATATAATGAGCGTATGGGCCAATTTGATCGACAGCGACGTACTATTGAAAACATTATATCGTAATCGTTTTATTCCGCTGGTGCACTTGACTGAAAAAAACGGTCACGTGACCTTTATCATCTATTAAATAAAAATCCTATCGAGAATCTACTTACAGCCTTGGCCAAAAGTATTAGGCATCCAATAATTTTTCTATCCGGACGAAAAATCGAATTTCTCGGCGAAAAAAAAATCGTAAAAATTTGTTCAAA
>JAPYZJ010002025.1:0-61397 GCA_030522765.1 Ophioninae sp. B BG-2022a
AGCTAATAAGAAGCTCACCCTACGACCTTTTGAAATTTCGTGATTTTCGAGATTCCGGAAAAGTGGCCGGGAAAGTCGAAAAATATTTTTTTCCGTTTTGGAACTTTTAAAAAGGTCTATTCAATCGGAAATTTTCCGCTGATTACGAATTTGCCCGAGTTTTTGCCGAAAGTGCAGAATTAGACTTAGAAAATGCGAAAAACTTTCCAAGAATATTTTTTCGACATTTTTCCCTAGAAATGGACAGTTCAATGCGAACCAAATTGTGGATTTGCCTTCAAGGTATAAAAATACATCGTCATGGACCTGCGATATGCCACTAAACGTCTAAATATTATAATTATTTCGAGGCTAAGCCCCGCTGAACGGGCGCGTCTGATTGGTTGCCTATAAAAATTAATAACAATTAAGGGGTTTATCCGGGAACCAAAACAAACCCAAACAGCAAAAAAACATTGATGTTGTTAAAATATTATTTTTAAAAATCCAAAATAATATGAAAATATTATTGGTTAATAAAAGATTCTTTCGATAAGGAATATGTACAAGATTGGGCTGCCCCCCTCCCCTCAAAGATCGTTTCGTGAGTCTTCAGAATGAAGGATGATTAATCTTGGTCCATAAAATATATGATATCTACATATATATTCAACGAACTTTATATACATATGTATACATACAGAAGAAATAGATAGAAAGACTATGTATATTCACATATACGTGTATATGTAAATGTATGTACATATAATGCACATAGAAACGTCTATTGTCTTAAGGGCCTTATCGTCTTGGTACAAGCGAAGCTTGTCTCCTCTTTCGGTTTTAGACGTTCTCTATCTCGTTTAGACAGAGCATACAGTTCCGTCTTGTATGCACACCTCGTCATCATGAAAATGAAGTTCGAAGCCCTCGCAGCCTCGCTCGCTACTGTTACGAATTCGAAATCAGTCTTTGAAACAAATAAGATCGAAAAAAGGTGAACTAAAAAAAATGAAGCGCGAGTTGCAATCGTCATTACTTTTGATATTTTTTGTTTAATATAAAAACGTATTTTTAATTGCAATGCATTTTTTCCAATGTTTCCCGATAGCGATAATATCCTTGGACGAAAGTTCGTATTTTTTATTCTTTGATTCAAGTAATTTTTTTGTTTTTCGAAATAAAAATAAAAAAGATGTATATGAACAAATTTTGAATTTCGCTTGACGACGTAACGAGATAGAAAAATTAAATATCAAATCATTTACATATTCAATAAAATAATTTTTATCGAATAAAGTTAAACAATGAGTGTAAATTTGGTGAATTTTTATCGAAATTTAAAAGACACTTTTTCCACCGAAAAAAATCCTGGTTGGATCAGGAAAAACAAAATTGCTTCGCAAGGTACGATCCGATAAGAGAGATCGAAAAAATATAATTTCCGAAAATTTTCATCAATTTTCCAATTGTCGACGTTCCTTTTTGTTTCAGGGGTTTTGGAAAGCAGGGATATCAGTGTCAAGGTACGTTCGCTCGATAAAGATTATCGATAGATGCAAGAATGGAAGGAGGCGTGGACGTATCAAAATTGAGGCGAATGGGAAGCGAGGAAAAACGTGAAGAAAAGCGGAAAGAATTTTCTTGTGTGTTTCAGTCTGTAGTTTCGTGGTTCACAAGCGATGCCACGAGTACGTCACTTTCACGTGTCCTGGAGCTGACAAGGGCGCCGATTCCGACGTAAGTTTTCCGTTACTCGAAAATACGCGAAAAGTTTTTTTTTCTTGTATTTAAAAAAAAAGCAAAACGTAATAAAAAATTGTAGGTCGTCGAAGTTGAATTACGAGCCGGTTTTCCGGTGTCCATTTTTGCGTTTCTCACGTTTTTATCCTGTTGGATAATTGGAAAAAAAAAAAAATTATGATAAAAAAGGGAGGTGGGAAAACATCCTTTTTTTTTGTGAATCGTTTTGTGTTCTGGTGGTGCTGTAAAAATGTGGTCTCTGTGCAGTGTCCCCCGCATCGCCTAACCCCAAAAATTGCCTCCGTTTAATTTCCAGCGCTTCGTTATTTCATGCCAAAGCTTGTTTCGATACGTCAAACGTGTGGCTAAATTAAACGAGAGTCGTGATTTAGCGAGGAGTTCTTTTTTGGGAAACCAGATCTTGAGGTGGTTGGAGCACGTTTTGATTTTTTTCCATTTTTTTTTCCGTCGCGAAAACGAAAATTCTTAGTCAGATTAATTTTTCTATTCTCTTTTTCTGAATGGAAATGACGTAGTTTCTTCATATATGTTTTTTGAATATTTTTTTTGTGTGAAGAAAAAAAAACTACGTGTCTCAGACTTTCTTGCTCTGTTTTTCGAAAAAACGGAAATATATTGGACACGCGGTATGTTTTTCTGCATTTTTTTAAATTATTGCAAAAAAAATGATGGTCACTACAATAGAGAAAACGTGACAAATATCCGAGTGGTTTTATTAGGAAATAATGAAAAATGTATTTTCAATCTTTCACTTCTTCCGGTGCTCCAATCCCCTTAAGAGATACAGCCGATTCGATTGGGAAAAAGAAATTGAATGAAATCTCAGAGGAGAGAAAGTTGCTCGTCTCGCATTGACGCAAAGACGAGAGCAATGTGGGAGTTCGGTGATGAGGCCTTTACGGGATAACTATAGCGCGAAACTTTTGCGGTTCCTTCTGGGGATCGACCGTTTACGGATTCCACAGCCGGCGCGGATCTCTCTAGAGACATAATAGCTCCTTAATCCCGAGACCGACATTCTTGACACGCTGGGCTTCGTTGACTCGACACGACCATTCGGTATATACAAATATCCGTCCATTTATACACTGGGTGTCAAAGAACTCCTTTCGACGTTCATAGATAGCTAGATCGAGAGATTCTGAAGATAAAAGTCCTTTTCCGCTTTGCTCTATGACCAACCGTTGCTGAGATATTCATGAATCAGCGACAGCCAATCTCGCGCGGTCGAGAAGCGGAGCGCGTCACGTGGGTAACGGCAAGCGCGGAGTGGGAGGCGCTAGCCCCGCCCCACCGGCACTCTCGAGCGTAGCAGATTGGCTATTCCTTTCTCTAACGATAACTAAGCAACGGTAGATCATAGACAAAAACGGATAAGGACTTTTTTCTTCGAAATTTCACGATCTATCCGTTGGCACGTTCGAATTTGTGACTTTTGCGATACCCTGTATTTTATACGTCGATTTGAGAGCCGTGACGACAGGAGTTCATCGCTGACCGCTGAAAAGCGAACCGCGATGGTGTACACTGCGAGATGGAAATTAAAGCCACGGGAATTCACGTCACCAGGGAAAACCCATTGTCTCTTCGAATCGTCCGTGCACGTCTCGAACTCCCGTTCGAGCGAGAATGAACTTGCGGTATTCGCGCTAACGAACCTCCAGTTATACCGTATTTGCGCAACTTTGTATCGCGGTTAAGCACGATCGAAGATTTCACGCCTGAGTACACCTCACTTGCTTCAAATTTCATTTGAAACAACTCTCCAACCAATTTCCACCGACATGACCATCGATTTTCGGGAATCTTCAGTGGATTCTCCTGGAGAGCTTGAAAAGCTCGCGTCAAATTTTCGAAAACTGCGACCAACAAAGTTTATAGAATCGAGGTTTCGAGTTAACTCTATCGCAAATTACGTCAACCGTGCCACTTTCTTCGAACCTCTTCATCGATCAACTTCTCGACTATCTGAGCCTCTCGATTCGTAACCAATACCAATATTGATTTTTTCTCAGACTTTGAAAAGTTGACAAGACGAGGGGGGCATCGACTTTGATGGTAAAGTGGCAGGATTTTTCGAGAGGTTTTTTTTTCTGCAGTAGAGGTAGCATTTTCTATTATCACGTTTTCGATTAAGAGAGACGGCGTCGTGTTCATGATTAGTTTTTGTATTAGAATTTGTACCATTTTTGTTATTTTACTTTTTCCGCTTCTATAAACGGTGATCCAAAAAAGACTGCTCAAAAAATCTCTCCCATGAATATTCTCCAATATTTTTTAATTTTCGAGACGAAATCATTGAAAAAAAATTGTTAGTTTGTGTTATTCCATAAATCACCAAGTTTTCAAATCGCTCTTTTAAAATTCGTCTTTTTCGTAAACAAGACTTCTAAAAAATATTTTCCTTTTCGATGAACGAGCAATGATGGAGGGCAGCTGGAATTTGGTTTCAATCGTCATATTTTGAGCCCGCCTGTATAGCACGAAAAGACGTGGTATTTCCTCAGGCATGTGTTTTATTGAGCTTTTTCTCGTGTTAATTTAAATTGCAAATGATGAGATAAATTCATTTTCATTGATGACCCCATTTTACATTCGATCGAATAATTCGTGTATTCTCACTCACTATTTATTCATAATTATCGGAAGACTTTATTACATCGATTTTCAAAAATTGTCCACACTATAATTTTGTTTTTCGTTTTAACAGTATTAAATTAATTTTTTTTTATTGATGAGAGTATTTTACGTCGAATCGAGTAATTCACTATTTATTCATATTTTATCCCTAGACGTACATTACCTACATCGTTTTTCAAAAATTGTATACACGGATTATTTTTTGTTTTTTTTTCTTTTCATCTCATTAGGTTTACATTTACAGCTTTTTATTTCTACTGATGAGAGTAATTTTGTATTCATTCATAATAATGCCGAATTGAATATTTTTAAAATATTTTGACGATGAAATCTTTTGTTTTCTTTTAATTTAATTTTAAATAGCTTTAAATTCATAGTTATTTTTTTGCGGTCAGCAAATTTCGGACGAAATCGAGGATATCCTTGGCTCGTTCGTGACACCGTCAATTATCAGCATAACGATCGTGTTACGACTAATGAGCCACGCGAGCCAAAAGTACCTCGAGTAATCGCTTCAACGTTTAGGGGCTGTTAAAAACTTGGCTTTTTTTGGTTTTTTTTTTCTCGGCTCTTCGTTGAGTCGCCCATTTCGAGGTGACGAGAAAATCGCTAGTCTGATATATGCACTTCGATGAATTCGAAGTTTTCGTCTCGATGGTCGCGTCCTTGAAGTTCTCGCGGGCGTACTTTGCGAAAAACGATGAGAAAAGTTTCGAGAACTTTTCCTCGCGGCAGAAGAGAGAAATAGGCAATCATTTTGTGGATCGACGTAAACGGCAGGAGGGGGGGGGGGGGCGACGGGATTTATATTCCCTTTTTCTTTTCAATTTTCGAAAAGTTTAAAAATTTTATCAAAAATTGAGCCATTTTGATTTTTGCGGCTACTTTTCTTTTTTTAACGTTTTTATTTTTGAAGCGAAAAAAATCGTGTTAGAAAATCGTTTGAGAAAATTAATTTTGAAATAATATTCCTTTAGACATTTATAGTTTTGATTTAAAAATTTATTCACAAATTCATAGTTTCGTATTTACTACTTGTCCAAAATCGAAAATTTGTACAAATTTTAAAATACAGTAAAAATATCGTAAAACTTAGTAAAAATAATTATTTATTTAATATTCGATTTAGTTAATATTTAATATTGACTTTATTTAATATTTTATAAAAAAGAATATTTATAGTCAAAATAATATTAAAAAATATATACAACTCTCAATTTTTTTTTGTTTTTTTTTTCCCCGCAGGTGCCAATGCTCCCTATCTCTACGAGCATTCGTTGGCCACAGAGTGGCAATTTCTTTCGAGATATAACGGCTATAAATTTGTGCACGGAAATTTTTTTTTTTTTGACAGGCAAGGGTTTGCTTTGGTCGTATCGGTAGTCCGTCGATTTTCGGGGTTTTTCCTCCCCATTGTTTTTCCACTCGCTACTCACCCCTTTCGTCCCTTTTCTGTTTTTTTTTTCAAGCCCGAACTTGTGCGCGTCGTTCGCAATGTGACCAATATTTTTCCTTTCTCGGGTCGCTAGATCTTCGGTAAAACGACCAGCGAATAGCTCGATCTATCATCGTCCTCGTACTCACCCCGCGTTCTTCCTTCGGGAACACCGGGTTACGCGAGCACGAAAATGGATTGCCTATTATTTTCGCGGTCTTCCTATCCCCGTATTGATGTAGGCCCATCGGGCGTTTCAGCCCAAATCGAACGATAATTGTACACCAACGTTTCAAGCTTTTTACACGATTGTACAGGGCGATGCAAAAAAAAAAAACGTTCGAGTTTGCAACGTTGAAAACTAAAAAAATAAAAGGTATTAATTTTTAATAATAATTTTAGAAATAAAAATACAAATTTTATGCAATATTAAAAAATCTTTGTGGAATACAAATTTTTTTTGTAGGGATTTTTGTAAATTATTAAAAATACAAATTTTTTTGTTGAGATTTTTGTATATTGAAAAAATTGCTAATTTTTTGTAAATTTAAACAGTTTTGTAATTTTTCATTTTTGTGATTTGTAATATTTTTTCTCGTTTTTCAAATTTTGTAATCTGTAATTTGAAAAATTGTTAAAATCTACGAAATTCTTAAAATTACGATATTTAGTTAGATACAATTTGTAATTTGTTATAAAATAAATATTGATGTCTGAATTTGTCAGAAAAAGAGAGCCCCATGGATAATGTTTGTCGACCCGAATCGACAGCTGGTACAATCTCTTCCACCATCCCCCAAGGACACTCATCAAGAAAACGAATATCCTCATTCAACGATGAGCTCTGATTTCTCAACGATGTTCACTTTTATCGATCATCCATTTTTTTATCTTCTCCCTCTTATCGAAATTTTTATGCGATCGCATTACACAATTTATTGCCACGCTGAATAATAATATTGCTTTCGCCGTGCAGTTTTTCTTTTATTCCCTTTACTTTTTTCCTTCATTAAGGCTACTTCACCAGCAGGAGTATTTTTCTGGTATTGGCAGCCTTTTTATTTATATATTTCAAATTATTGATCGTCAAATAATAATTAATTTATGATTATTCGACGAAAAAGTGTAATTGATTTATTACTTATTTACTCAATTACTCACTTTTATTGAAAAATTTGAAAAATTCGAAAAAAATCGTTAAACAATCCCAATTCAATTTCGCATTCGAAGCATGTCCCGTGGTCGTTATTCCGATGGGTGACCATCGATTTTTCAGTTTCCCCGTGCCCTTCTGTGAGAAAAAAAAAGAATATTCGAACCGGGAAAAAAAGGGAGGGAGTAAAAGTTGCTGATAGGGCGCAGAGTCCTTTCGATCAATATATCGTTCCATCCACTTTAGGCGCTTAGGGCGACAAGTTGAACGATGGAAGATCGCGAGTGGGTCGAGTAAGCGGTTGACAGAGTTAGCCCTAGGGATTGGAAGGGTCGACGATTTGCCCTGCGTGTCGGTCTCACCTTTCGCCACTGCTTCCCAGACTCCCAAATTTTCCTCAAACTTCCCACGACCATCGCATCAATGACGACGATGGGCCTCGTCCAATCTCGCAGTACCTGAAGAGTTACCTTCAGGATCAGCATCATCACCGCACGAATCAAAGAATCAACCAACGACGTCAATTTCAATCGGCGCTGCGATTCAACTAATGATCCATTTTTGGGCAGGTTATATAAAAAAAGAGATAACTATAATCTTCATCGATGTACGAAACTCCTTCATTCCCTTTACTCCAAAGCCTCCACACACTTTAAGTCACTTTTGGATAGTTGAACAAGAAAGGTTTCCTTTCGGATTTTTTTTTGAAAATTCTAACGAAGCAATCGTAATAATACCAGGAAGGTTTCTTCTTCATATCTGTAGGAATACAAATCTATTTTTTCGGACTCGATAGAGGCTCACATGGATGGTGGACACTAGATGGAGGTCTTCAAAAAGCGTTTTTATTCTACCAGCCACTGATCCGCCATTTTGTATTTTTAGTAAAAGAAAAAATAGATTTGGGATCTTATAGATACGTAAAACAAATCCTCCAATTTTCAGCTTAATTGGTTTTCTAGAACTGTGAAAAAAAAGTCTTGAAATGTCGGTGTTCGTAGGCCTGCGGAGGTCCTAAGAAGCGTTTTTATTCTATCAGCCACTGACCCGCCATTTTGCATTTTTTTGTAAAACAAAAAATAGATTTGGGTACTTAAACACATGTACAAGAAATCCTCCAACTTTCAGCTCAATCGATTCTCTAGAACTTTCTAAAAAAAATCTGAAAAAAAACCCTCTTTTTTGACTATCCAAACCTGGGGCTTTAATTCCTAAATCAAACGAATGAAAAAGCGATAAAAAATATTCAAAGAAAAGCAAGCTTCGCCAAGCCGAATTTTTTGTCATCGATTATTTGTGAACACGAATTATTGGTGAATGATGACGTAACGCAGGACACGCGGACGAAGCACCATTTCAAGCCGCACACCTATAACAGCCCCACCTTCTGTGACCACTGTGGTAGTCTTCTCTATGGTGTCATCCACCAGGGCATGAAGTGCCAAGGTATCGAAACAAACAAATCCAAACAAAAAATAAAATTTAAAAAACGTTTCAATAATATTAATGAAAATTTTGAAACTCGATTCGAACGCAAATTATAAAATTATTTATCTTTTTATTTTTTATTATGTTTACATACACACACCCCATCAAAAGAGTCACAAAAAATTGTAAATCTAAAGGTCTCGAATTAAATAACGGTAGAGTCGATCTTGAAAAAAATTGGTGTTGCATAATGACCTTCATATATTTTTTTCATTTCAATAAATATATTTATAAAAGATATTTTCAAAAGCTCAATTTCATAGTGACTTTTCTGGTGTCTATATATATGTATATATGAAAAAATTCTCTCTCTATTTTGGCATCTCAAAAAGCTTGATTTCCAAAAACAAAAATTTGTACTAAATATCAATAAAAATAATAATTTCTCATCGTCAAATGAATAGTCAGATTAAAATTAATTTCCCTACCGGTGGGATTCGAAGATTTTTTTAAATTTCAAAATTTCGTAAAAAATTCACAATTCTTTTCTATCGCTTCGAAATTTTTATATCACATTGAGAGAAAGACTTTTTATGTTTTGCATTCGAAAAAAAACTCAGTCGCCTCAAATATACCGAACGGACCAATAAATTACGTGAAAATCAATTTTTTAATTTTCGAAATTTACCCTAAAGATTCAAACTTTACAAAAAAAAAGAAAATGATTCAAAGTCTACGAAAGTGTGAAAAAAAAAGTGTTTTTTTGAGATTTCAAGCTTATATAGTCTGTTTAAATGCAGATCACCATTAGGGTGATGGCAAAATCAATAAATATGAATGAAAAATAAAAAAAAAATATATATATATATTTCTGTGTATATGTATACATAATAAATATTGCGTTAACTTTGTTGTGTCGCTTTTCACATAACACTGTAAATAAACGAACAGAACAAATCGAAACGTAAAAAAAAAAACTTCATATTTGTCGGTCACGCTGCGTGCATAATTGGCACCTGTGCGCACCATTTGGTATTCCCTCTCCTTGCTACTGTACTGTCCAGCGTCCTCAGTGTGTACATAAAAAAAATACCAAAAAACGCATCCTTGTTTTTTATTTTTCGTTGCAAAAATTATTTTTTTTGTTTATTTTTTTGCTTTTTAAATAAGTAAAAAAAATTTGTTAAAAACCAGTACGAGATGTAAATGGCAAGGATGACGAAGGGTCCGGTAGAGATTCGTATCTCGTCACGTGCATTACGCGTCACGGGATACGTCAAAAATAATATAAATATGTACATAGGACATTCGTGTCGTGACGTTTGTACGCCGAGTTCTCCTCCACAATGGGAACTACACGGTTGTTTCCACAGCAAATATCAACCGCTGTTGTCGAGCCTCGGGAATGACTCCTTTCTTATCAGTCGTGTGACGTTTTTATTCTTGAATTTATATTTTACCTTTTTTTTATCGAAACGACGAAAAGAATTCAGAGAAAAAAAGAAATCAGAAATAGAATAACAATTTTTTGTCGTTTCGATGTGTTGGCTATGGTGCGAAGAGATCTCGGGACAAATCAACGGAAAATCACATTTGAGAACGATTTTGATATTCAGTTTTTGTTTGTTTTTTTTTTTGAAATTTTTTGACGCGTTGAAAATCAATTTTTGGGAATTTGGAAATTTAATTTATGGAAAATGAATTCTTATGTATTAATATAGATATAGAAATTATTATGAGTAATTCGAAATTAATAATCAATTAATTCGGGTATATTAATTTAAAAAAATTAATGAACAACGTAATAAATTTATCAACTAAACGGTAAGAAACATTTTTCGAAAAAAATTGTTTTCTGATTATCCAGAATTGAATACATTTTGAAACTTAGGATAAAAAATTTTGGGTTCGTTGAAAATAAATAATCAGTTCTATTTTTTAACTTAATTATTTTACAAAATTAATTAACCCAAACTAACCCAAGAAGTAATCAAATATTTCTTTAATATCTAATCTTTGAGTAAACAAATAATTTTCCCAAACATTAGGAGAGAGCATTCCACAAATTTGTGGAAATTTTTCAAAAATCCATTTTCGATTTTCCAAATGAAACTTCAAAAATTTTCCAAAAAATCGCAAAAAAAAGAAAAAAAAATAGGCGAACGATTAAAATCGAGAACGTTGAAAATATTTAAGCGAAGGTGCTCGACGTTGATTTGCCTGAATGTACTCGGAGCACGGATTTCCAGACACGTGTGAATTAATGTCTCCGCGCCGTCGCGACGGGGATTTCTTATCGAGCGAAGAAAAATGCGAATATGTGCAAGTGCCCAAAGTGGAGAAAAAAAAAGAAAGGGACTTGATTGATGGGCGGGCAAAATGTCCTGACGCGAAACGTTGGTGAAAAAGCGACGAAAAACAAAAAGAAAAAAAAAAACACTTTTTTTTTCTTCGCTCATTAGCTTCGTGCCTTTCGTTTTATTTAACAAAATATATATCTTTTTTTTGTTTCGTTTCGTGAATGTGTGTATGTGAAGTCCGGTTGAATTGATCGTGTACGTGTTCATAATTTTTTTTTCCTCGTCAATTTTGTCAATTTTCGTGTTGCGCATCGATGAACAATCGTTTTTGACAGCAGTGGATTTTTGGGACATTTTTTATTTTCGATATTCCTCTTCCTGGGTAAAAACTGTTTTTATAGGTTGATGGCACAAGAGAGGGTCCATTTTTGAGCGTGGGCAAGAAAAGATGGCTAAATGGACTCTGGGATTGGGAAAACCATTTAGGGACGAGCTAAACTTGCTCCAAATGGCCTAGGAGTCTATTCGTCAATTTTGAGCAAATTCAGACCGCTCTAAATTTGGGGTGAATTTAACCTAGAGAAAGAAAAAATGAATAATTAAATAAACAAATAATCGTTTTCGATATTTTGAGATATTTGAAGAAAAAAAAATATCCATTTGTTTACAATATTTTTTAAACAGCCAAATGGACTTGTGGTCTATTTAAGGTAAAGTAAATTAAATAAATAATAAAAAATGAATTATAAATAAATAAATTAACATTTTCGTTCAATACAAAAATATCTACTGGGAAGCAGATATTTTTTTTTTTTTGCTAATCACTTGATGAGGGCAAGTGGACGAATGAGTGATAAATTTAATCGACGTTCGTTCCAGCTTTCGTATATAATGTTTTTTTTTTCACTTTAGTAGGCAGTAAATAGAACTTTTTTTACCTCCTGCCAATACTTTTGTACCCTTATTTTTTTTTTCAATTTTGCAATTACCTGCAGACGAGTTCGAATATTTCAGATATCGGTTGTAAATCGCAAGCTTCGGTGCGATAAAATTCTTGATGTCCTCGTTTACGACACTCCTGAACGCCAAATCGATAAAATCGTAAAAAATATATAACGTCGCGAAAGCGAGATGATCATTCCAGGACTCTCTCTATATTTTGCTCGATCTGTACGCGAGAGACGTTTAACGATTTTTTTTTTCGAACGGGAAACGTTCCTAAAAAAACAGATTTATGGAGATCGTTAATACGTAGAAGATGCTTATCTTGAAATTCTTTTATTTTTCAATTAAAACCAGGGATAACAAATTTTATTCGACAATTATTTTATAATTTGTCATCATAAATTTGTGGTTTTTGGATGTGTTATTTTCGTAATCGAGTTTGAGAGGTTTTCGGAGGAAATTTTGAGGAATTTTTTTAATGGAAATTGTTATAAATTTTCGCGAAGAAAATTTGGGAAATTTTCACAAAGAAATATTTGAGGATATTTCGTAAAGAAAATTTTGAGGGATTTTCGTAATGTAAATGTTGGGAAATTACCGTGAAGAAAATTTCCACAAAGGAAATGGAAAATCAGAAAATTTTCCAAAGGTAATTATGAAACATCGTCGCAAAAGCCACTGGTCGTCACGAATAACTGTTCGTCGTTGCGCGTGTAAATATGATGTCCAATTATTCTGTACATACCAATCGCAAATTCAATTACATGAATATCTGAATATCCAATCAAATATTTATTACAATTTAATGTATATATATATATATATCATTTCCATTAAATTTAATAATATTAACAATATTACAAATATTATCAATAACTCGATACAATTAACCTAATTATAAGTTATATTTTATTAATAATCAATCACGAATTAATTATTGATAAAATCATGAATTATATATATTGTAAAAAAATAATGTATAGACGCTTCTTTTTTATTTATAAATATAAATATAAATTATACACAATACATTTTGAATAACGCTTATTTTATCATTAAAATTGCTAACGATTATCGTAAATTTTAAAAAATGTATTGGTACTTTCGAAAATTCTTTTTCTCGCTTTATAGCGGAATGAGAATTATTATTATTAAAGGGTATTGTTAAGAATATTTTTAAGGGTATTTTTAAGGGTAATTAATTAATGTAAAAATATGACGTGTAATTATTTTTTTATATTTATATTGTATTTCAGCGTTTTCCTTGTAAATATTTCACAGCTAATATTATTCGATGTCGACAATTTTCGTATGTACAGTTTCGGTGTTCCTCTCTCACTCTAACTATTTTTTTTCTCGTACTCTCTCTAATCTTCATTTCCCAATATTGCTTTAAATCGTTAGGGGCCTCAGTGACAGCAAAAAAAAATCAATTGTTTTATACTTGTTCGATGTGGAATCGTCGTTTATTGGTCGCTTATTCCCACGAGAATCTGTAAATGGTGATTGCTTTATACTACTGTCAGCTTTTTTCCCGACGATCCCACGTGTAACTGGATTCTCTCGGTGAAAAAAAAACACGAAAAAAGAACAAACTGATAAACGATAATTTTATTGTAAAAAAAGAAAGGGGTTTTATTTTTTTTTTTTGGTGTAAGGAAGATCTTTTTTCCTTTTTTCTGTAAAGAGGAATTAGTTGATTAAAAACAATTTCTTTTAGGTGTAAGGCATTTTTTCACTTTTTTCTTTTAAGAGAATTTTGTTTATTAGAAAAGCATTTTTTTAAGAGTAAGGAAGATCTTTTTCTCACTTTTTGTTTTGAAAAATTCATTTGTTTATACCTTTTTATTTACGCTGTTTAATTTTTATTTTATTGGAAATGAACATTTTTTTGTTCCGAATTATTTTTCGAATTTTTAGGTAACATCCTATTATTTCTAATTTATGCAGTCGTTTTTAACTGAATACTTTATTCAACTTGTGTAACATTTTTACGCTTCGGTTTTTTAAAACGTTTTTTTCAAATCGACTCTCGTATCGAAAAAAAAAAAATAACAAAAACTTGCGGTTGTTAACTGAGTTATTTGAATTAGTTAATTAATTTAGATAGTTAGTTTTATTCAATTTCATTTAATTGTATTAAGTTAACCAAATTAAATTAATTTTCTAATTACTTAATTTTATTTTCTTAACATTATTGTAAGTTGAAAATAAAATAGAACGAAAAATGTGTTACGTTTCGAAAGTTTATTGCTTTGTAAAAAATTTAAAAAAAAAGGTAAGGCCGAAAATTGTTTGAAAAAAAAATCGATTCCAGAACTAGATTGAGATTTCCTTTTTCGATCGGGAAAAAATAAAGCGCCATGCCGCCGACAATTTTATCAGCTATCGTCCCGTTCATCGTTTTCCGTGGCATTGTGGAACACGAAAGTAGTATCGGTCCACGGCTGTACGGGAAAGGTCACACATTCCCTTGGGAATTCACGGGAAATGGGGTTTCATGAAAAATTAAACGGTTCGATTATCGCGATGGCCGATACGCGGTATCCCGACCTCGATTATTAAACCATTACCGCATCTGACGTTCAATTAAACCATTATCGAATTGCACAGTGGTACTGTACTATGTACGTCCACTTGCACACACTCAGACTGCTAAATCACTGAACCCTGCATTTTTCGGATAACAATGAAAATTACATAATTTTTATCATAATAAATGTTCATCGTAAAAATATTTTAATAACAATTGTTAATACTTTTAGACCGTTAATTACAGGATGGATGTTGAAAAATCGCCAAATTTTTTTGAAATATTTTAGCTACCACAAAAATATTTTAACAATTTTGTTTATATTTTTAGACATTTTATTACTGGATGGATATTAAAAAATTATCAAAATTCTCGAATATTTGATGAATTATTGATCTTGATACAGTAATAATTCGAGAATTATTTTCGAATTTATTATTAATTAATTTAAGACTCGTAAGTGTATGGATTTCATACGGATGTTTATGAAAAAATAAACACATTTTATGCGGAATTTAATGCTTCTAAAATGAGAAGAACCAAATCGTCGAAATTTCTGAAAATATTGTATCATCGAGATTTAGGATCGAGCCATTGATTGGGCTCAATGTCAAATGAGCCAAATCGAGTAGAAATTCTCAAATTTCGAGTATTTCGACTGTTTTTAGGATCTCGAAAATTTCGAAAATTTTGAAGTTTCCAAAACTTCTGAAATTTAAACATTGAATACTTGTCGAATATATTCAGCAAGAAGAAGGATTGATAAAGTTTAAGTTTAAGTTTAAGATAAAAACAGAGAGAGAGAGAGAGATGATGACAATAAATTTGATTATGCCCCAGTTAAAAAAAAACTTTCAGGCAATTTGGTAATTACAAAATAAATAAAAAAATAAATATTTTATAAAATAAAAAATAATCTAACAAAAAATATGCAATACGCAAAATAAACGAAAAAAAAACACAATATAAATATGAAAAATGCAATATAAAATACAAAAATCTCGAAATACAGTAATAATAATAATTTTTAAAAATAAAAATAAAAATACATGCTAATAGTAAAAAAAAGGGAAAGAGAGGGATGGAGAGGTAGAGCAAGAGAGAGATAGATCTCGAATGTCAGGGTAGACGTGAACACATGGTTGCAAAGCTCGCCAAAACTCACCCCAAAAGAGCCTAACTTGTTGATATCTCGGACTTGGTCGGGTGGTGAAACTTCATCGATATACGTGTCTGTACATCGGTATTAGGTTTTCACACAATGAAGACTACAGTACACGTACGAAGGAGGTTATCGACACTACGAGGGCAATCGAATTTCATTGAAACTGACCTCTAGCAATTGGCACGGGGATCTTGAAGCGAATGAATGCCGAGGTCCCAAACGTCAGACCGTTCGCACTGCGAAAAAAAAAGAAAAAAAAAAAAAAGTTGCAACTCTCGGAATCTCGATCCTCATTGGCTCAACATGGGCTGTAGCAATTTTTACTTGGTCTCGATTTTAACGGTGCGCTTGACCCGAATTTGTGTTGAAGGCAACGACTTTTTCGGTCAGTCAATTGCGCTATGGTAAATCTTTACTTTTGCCGTGATAAACATAGTAATAATATTTTTTTTTTATTATTTCATTTTTATAATCATAGAATAGTTTATTAAATTATTGATTAATATTTCTATTAATAATTTGATAATTGATCAAATCAAATCAATAAAAATCAAATAAAAAAAAAACTATTAATAATTTAATATTGATTAATATTTTAATTAATAATTTAATCATTCAAATAATATAATAATATAATATTAATATCGTACTTGCTGGCAGCATAATTGATACTTAATTTAACAAAAATAATAATAATGATAATAATAATATTGAATAACAATAATAATCAATTCAATGATAATTAAATGTTAATTAATATATAGACTTTTTGTAATACTACTTTGCAGTACGATCGATCCTGAATTTAACAATAACGACAATAATAATTTCAAATAATATCATTTAATATAATATATAATAATAATTTCGACAAATAATAATTAATTTAATATTGAATTCCATCGTTTAATAGATCTCGAAATCAACAATAAAAAATAACAATCATAAAGTTGGAATCGCTCTGTCGATTTTCAGCTGAATTACGAACCGAATTGTAGAAAGAGAGGGAGGGGGAAGGCAAAGGGGGAGGGGGATGGAAAAGGGATAAAGAATCAAATCTTTTTCATCGGAACACCCGAATCACTCGCGAATCTTGACGAGGCTCGAGAACGATTGAGAAGAAAAAAAAACGTGAAAGGCATTGCCTCGTCTACCCTCGTACTGCCCTTATCTACTTATCTGTTCGAAAGCGGATTTTCCTCTCGGGAGATCGGGCAATCAAGACCGAGATGTTTTATCTTAATAGAAAGCTATCGAGGCATATAATCAGAGGAAAAGACGATTATTTTTGACTAAATAAAAAAAAAGAAAATACTTCAACAGGTAATAGTAAATTGTTCCATTATTACGTTGCATTATTTATGCCAAATTTAAAATGAATTTTTAGACGATTTTCCTTAAATAAGAATTTCTTAATTTTTAGATGATTTTTTTTAAATAAAAATTTCTCATTTTGTCAATGATTTCATTTATAAACATTTCTCAATTTACCAATTATTTTTTTATCAATAATTATTATCTAATAAAAAGTCAATACATATTTACTTGTCCAAGGATTGCTGATTTACAAGTTTTCTAATAATTTCGAATAATTACTCATAAATTATTTACCAAAAAATTCGAAAGAAATTTCGAATTATTATTTCATCAAGAATTCGAATATCAATAAAAATGATCTCAGATAATGAGAAATTGTCTTGATTTTTAAATATCCATCCAGTGACACTTTAATAAATAATAAAAAAACGAATATTGAGATAAAAATTGAAAATGTAAAAAAATTAAGAAATTCTCGACAATTTTTTTTAATTCGTTGACATTTGAGAAATTGGTGGTTGCGTATTGATGAAGGCAGATTTTCACTAGGAGGATTCTCGATGTCGACTGGCTTGAAAATCATGTTTTTTGAAAATCAAATTTCCCCAGAAATTTTTATATCTTTGCCCAGAGATGGAAATATTTGATGAAGGGAGAGACATAACCTACAAGTGTTGGTGCAGCTGTTACATAACGGAATAGGAGATCCGGGCAAGTTCACGAGTCGAGGGTGAATCTCTCGTTTCTTTTTCTTGGCATTTCTATTTCTCTACTTCGTCTCGGGTTGGCCTGCCATTTGGGGTCAGGGAGCAACAGGAGTCCCCTCTGGACATCGAGGATTACACACGTACACGTGACACGTATGTGCTCCAAGAGTAGATTACATTGGGATTGAGGATGGACGAATTAAAAATAAAACTCTCGGTCAATTTAAGAGTGAACAAAATTTTTTACAAAATAAAGATATAAAGTTTAACAAAATAATAACTAAATAATAATATAACAAAAATAAGAAAAAATATAATTTTAACAAAAAAAATAACCAATAAACCCAAACATAACCTCAAATAAGAAAAAAACGCAATTTTAATAAAAAAATAACCAAAAAACACAAATATAGCCTAAAATAAACAAAAAACGCAAAAATGTTCAAAAAACATTCAGCCTTGGCACAAAAATTGACTGAAGAGGAACCAACTCGTAACTTAAGGATAAACTTAAAAATAAACAAAAAATTAAAAATACTGATGTAAATTAAAGAATAATGAGAAATCAGGAACCAGAAGGTAGAGAGAGAGTCCCCTCTGGTCATCGAGAATTACACACACGTAAAACGTATGTGCTCGAAGAGTAGATTACATTGGGATTGAGGATGGTCGAAATCCAGGATATCCGGATAACCGCAGCCACCCTTGTCATTTTCACCCTCATTTGGGTGCAAACCCCATGGTGAAATCCCACCATCACAAACGGAAACGAAGAAAAATGTACCCTCCGAGTGATTTGTACAAAGCTGTTTTCCGGATATTTCCGGAAAAGGAAGTTTCGAACTTCCACGGAACCGTTTCAACGATGATGGTTTCCATCATCCGAGGGATGATCCTGGAATAGCTGGGATCGTCGCAAGTCGACTCCGTCCGCAACTTTTTCTTGCTCGGATTATCCGGGTTGTAGTTCTTCGTGTATTGTCTCGAATGGGATATATTGGCCAATGGACTCAATAAAATGCCAGGGTTTTTGGGGAATTACTGGAAACACGGTGAAACAGGAGCTCCAATGTCGAGGAGGTTCATAAAGAATGTAACGAGATAGTAACTTCTAGGCAGGAAGGAACCGTATGAAATAGTAACTTCTAGGCAGGAAGGAACCGTATGAAATAGTAACTTCTAGGCAGGAAGGAACCGTATGAAATAGTAACTTCTAGGAAGTTACTGGAAACCCAATGATGTAGTAACTTCTAGGAAGTTACTGGAAACCCAATTATGTAGTAACTTCTAGGAAGTTACTGGAAAACCAATGATGTAGTAACTTCTAGGAAGTTACTGGAAAACCAATGATGTAATAACTTCTAGGAAGTTACTGGAAAACCAATGATGTAGTAACTTCTAGGAAGTTACTGGAAAACCAATGATGTAGTAACTTCTAGGAAGTTACTGGAAACCCACTGATGTAGTAACTTCTAGGAAGTTACTGGAAAACCAATGATGTAGTAACTTCTAGGAAGTTACTGGAAACCCAATGATGTAGTAACTTCTAGGAAATTACTGGAAACCCAATGATGTAGTAACTTCTGGGAAGTTACTGGAAACCCAATGATGTAGTAACTTCTGGGAAGTTATTGGAAACCCAATGATGTAGTAACTTCTAGGAAGTTACAGCAAACCCAATGATGTAGTAACTTCTAGGAAGATCCTAGGAATTTAATGGAGTTTTCAAGAAATTAGAAAGTTCCTCGGAAAGCGATGAAATACTGACTTCAAGGAAGATTCTAGGAATCCAATAAAATAGTTACTTCTAGAAAGGTACTCTAGGAACCCAACGAAGTTGTAATTTCTAGGGTTTTGCTAGGAACACAACGAAATTCAAATTTTTAGGTTTTTGCTAGAAACACAACGAAATCGTAACTATTAGGAAGCTGGCAAGAATGCGACGGAATAATAAGTTCTAGGACTTCCGAACGTATTAGTAACTTTTAGAAAGGTTCTTTCCCAAAGTAAAAAAAAGTTACTAGAAGTTACTAGATGTTAATAAAAATTACTGGAGTTTCTGGAAGTAACTAGAAGTTATTAGAAGTTACTAGAAGTCACCAAAGTTACTGGGAAGGAACCAAACGAAATTGTAACTTCTAGAAAATTGGTAGGACGACAGGTGGCTTTGGGTGAATTATGACGCGGCGGTTTCAACAGTTAATAGTATTGCGAGGAGTAACGAGTTCCGTTGAGGTTATCTTTTTTCGGTTGGTTGGCAGTTTGAACAAATGCGATCCAAGCGTCGTATCACTTTCGACAAGATTTCGACGACGGCTCTCGTGGTTTGGCTTGCTTCCAAAAGCAAGAGCGCTTTGAAGGCACGTGTCCGCGATAGGAAAAATTCGCCCGAGATCCAGTTTCGAAGTACAACTCAGCGTACCTTCCATGGCCAATAACTTCGCGGAACTTGTTGGCCACTAGCTACATCCAACTAATTACTTATCCAACCTGAAGAAAGTTTCTGCTTATTTTCAGCCAACTGTTGGGAAGGTCCGAGAACTTATTGGGTACTTGGAGGCAAATTTACTGAAGGAATTGTAGCTTGGTCAAATACGGTCAATTTACTTGACAGCGGGATAGTCAAAACAGAGTAGCTTTTAGTAGGTCTTAGAAATACCTTTTTTAGTGAGTTTAGTTAAAAAAAAAACTTTAATTACTTCAAATTTAATTTCTAAAATCCATTTTTAGTGGATTTTAGAAAATAAATCCATTTTCTAAAATCCATTTTTAGTGGATTTTAGAAATTAAATCCATTTTCTAAAATCCATTTTTAGTGGATTTTAGAAATTAAATCCATTTTCTAGAATCCATTTTTAGTGGATTTTAGAAATCAAATCCATTTTCTAAAATCCATTGGATTTTGGATGGATTTCTAAATCCATTTTTAGTGGATTTTAGAAATTAAATCCATTTTCTAAAATCCATTTTTAGTGGATTTTAGAAATCAAATCCATTTTTAGTGGATTTTAGAAATTAAATTTAAAGTAAATTTAAAGCGATAAAAAAAACAAGACAGAGAGAGAGAGAGAGTGGGAGAAGGGGGGGGGGGGTGGAGTACAATGAGAAGAGACGTCTGACAGTTGGGACGAGTGTTTTATTGGGGCAGTGGGACAAGAGAGAGAGAGAGAGAGAGAGAGAGTTTCCAGAGGAGAGCAGAAAAATAGGTTGGTTCGAAAGAGATCCCGACTCCTCGCGGTGGAAAGTAAGGTTAGAAACGGGACAAACTAGGCCACGTGGAAAATCGTTCGGCCCACCTGAAAACGTTATCCCGCAATTCACGTTCGGGATGGAAAGGAGTATCATCTAAAGAGAAAAAAATCTCTTTGGATCTCTCCTCGCTTTGATAAACATTGGTCGAGATTCTGTATAATCCCTATTTTCCACTAGATATCCATAATTCTGGTTCTAGGGATCCCAACATTGGCGAGCTATCAGTTAAACGACCATAGTTGACTAACATATTTACAACATAATATTTGCAACATTGAACCATGATTGCAGTTTGTTCTATTGATTATATTGTTTTTTTATTTATTATATTTATTTAATTATATTTCATTATTATATACGAATATAGATACATAAACAAATCAATTAAACATTACGTATATTATTTACATATATTATATAACTTATATTTATTACTTATGTAATTTATCAATAAAATATAAGTTATAAACATATACAAATATATGCATTCATTAAATAATTATACTTTTCTTTTATTTTATTATTATCAATATTATCATCAATTCTATTTGATTAACTTAATTAACTTTAAAAAATGTTTAATATTAATTGTTTACTGTGGCCAAGGAAATTGCTCCGGTGACTTTTCGAACAAATTCTGTATTTGCGTCTCCAGTTTGAGAGAAATTTCATTCACGAATAAAAATCGTAAAATCATTATTTGAACCTTTTTCTTTTTTTTTTTGCAATGCAATTTTCGTCGAGTGAATATTTTCGAACGCTGACAATTTTCGTAGGCGTTTAATATTTTTAATATACTTGATCGACAATCTCAAATGCAGATTTGATAAAATTTGAAGGATTTTTTTTTTTTATTACTTTCCCTTCGATCTCAGACTCGATTCGCGAATTATCGACGGGCATGATGGATAGCGTCACTTTTGCCTCACGAGTCTCGTTTGTTCCTCGCCGTCCCAACGCTTCCGAAGGTTTGTCACGAATCCTGAAAGAGACGGCCATTAAGCATAACGAAGTTAGCCGAGTCGAGCCGTAAAAGCTTTCCTCTTTAGCGACCGAACCCCCTTGAGCACTTTGTTCCTACCTGGAGAGGGATAGTCGGGTCGGGGGAAGGGGGGGGGGGGGTTGATTCGAGCTTTTGTCAGCTTAAATTCTGAACCTGTGACGAGATATTTTCATATTAATCTCGCTTCTATATTAATCCAGGATTATTACAATTATCGTTTACACGTTCAGGTTTTTTTTTTCATTTTTTTAAATTAAATTTTCGCGTTAGAATCTTTTGTTTTATTTAATTTGTTGAATTATTATTTGTATGGTTTATTTATTTATTTTTTATGCATATTTAATGAATACGTTATATATATACCTGATTTTTTGTTAGTGAATTTTATTTAAATTGTAATTTTGAACAAAACGAAATTTAATTATTTTATTTTATATATATTTTGATTTGTGAATTTAATGGATATTTATTACAGCTATGGATAAATATATTTATATATATATACATTATATTAATAGCTTCGACGTTCTTAGGTATTTTCATTATCAATTTAATTTTATGTTCAACTTTAATTTTTGAAAGAAATTTGTCTCCTTAGGTTGTAAGGAAAAACAACTTTTTGTCATTAAAAATAAAGAAATGATAAAAAGAATAATGTCGTTGATTTTCATCGATGCAAATTGCACGATCATGATTTTTTAATATCCATCCAGTAATTCCATAATCTATAATTATTCAACATCCATCGAAATCATAATAATAAAAAATAAAAAGTATATTAATAATTTTTAATATATATGTATACTATTTTTATCAATATATAAAAAAACAAAAAATATATACTTGACATATATATTAAATATTACTTTTGCAACATATTTAAAAAAATACGAGCTACAACGAAACAATTGACAAAGACCTTATCTATCTTATCAATCATATCTTATCGTATAAATAAACAATAAAAAACAAAAAATCTTTTCACCCCTCACTCACGATACTACCAATACTATTTATTATTATAAAAAAACAACAACAACAACGATAATTCCAATAAAACGAAAAACTTACAACAACAGCAAAGTCTCGTTTGTCAAAATGCCAACGATGAGATCTCACAGTCCATTACAATCGGTCCATTCACGTGGAGTCCCCTTTCGAACGTCTCGTCCAGAGTTTCCCAACCAGTCAAAGGAAATCCGAGATTACGAGGTATCTCCATCGAGAGAACGAACCTCGTTCGCAAAAAAAAAAGATCGACGAAAAAGTGTTGAAAAAAAGAGGAAAAAAAAAAAAATGGAAATCGAGTTTCTCCATTCGGCCTCTTCGTGCAATATCCGCGAGCCCGATCGAGCGGAAAAATCCAGAGCGCGCACATGAAGGGCCGCCCTCGGACGCGAGATTTCATTTTTTCGTGTCGTTCGATTATTTTCTTTTTTTTTTCCTTTTTTCTTTTTTTTTTTTTTTTTCTTTCTTCGCGTTTTTTTTTTTTCTCGGCTTGGGTTGGGGGGGGGGGGTGGATGGTTTTGTGTCGCGAACGAAAAAAAAAAAAATTAAGGGCCGCTTGGAATATTTAGCTTTTTTCGCGATATTATCTTTTTTTGTCTTTTTTTCTCTTCCTTCTTTTTGGATTTACCACCCCCTGGCTTTTTTAAATTTATAGTCGAGGATAATGATAACGATAAAAAAAGTGAAGAAAAACCTTTTTTTTTATTTAAAAAAATTAAAAAACAATTTGTAGAAAAATAAATGAAAATTTTGAAAATATTCTATTACGACGAAAAAAAGAAGAAGATCAGCGACGTAGAGCAGCCCGGAGGAGAAGCGGATTTCAAAAATGAAAAAAAAGGAACGAAAAAAAATGAAAAAAAAAAAAAAAAAAAAATTATCGTGGAGAGTGCAATGAAGAACCCGGGATTTTTCCCGGCGTCGTGACTTTGTGTTCCCAGGCCGTGACCGCGAAACACAAATGGGAAACTTTCACGTACCTGACGCCGACCTTCTGTGACCACTGCGGCTCGATGCTTCATGGCATTGCGCATCAGGGATTCAAGTGTTCAGGTAGTTAATTAAAAAAACACAAAAAGAAACAACAAAAAAAAATATATTTAGAATGGAAAAGGAAACGAACGAAATTTTTTTTTAAATTTTTTACACCCATCATCGTAGGATGTAGAGTTTTACGAATGTCTATTGACCTCGAGATGTGATAATTGCGAGTCGATGCATCCACGATTAACATGCAAGGTTTCTGCACCGTAGTCTGGAATGATGTGAAAAGAAGGTTTGGACGGAGAAAAAAGAGAGAGAAAAAATATCGATTTTTATGATTTTATTGGAGACAGAAAAAATTTTTTTTGCATTTATTTGTGCGTTTTATGGTTTGATTAGTTTTTTTTATTATTTCATATATATATATATTCAAAAATTATTATCTTGAATTATATTAAATTTAAATAACGAGTAATATTTTGTAATTACATTAATTATATGTATTATACTATATTAAGAAATTATAATTTTTTCAATTATTTACTTTGTTATTGTTAATTATTTATTTTCATTATTGTTTTTTTAGAATTGCATGTGACGAGCGTTTTACCGTTGAATTTTCCGTTCATGGTTTTTAATAAAAATTCGGAGTAATATAATTTAGCTGGATTAATAAATTATTGTTTAACTAAATCGTTTTTTAAATTAAAATTTTATTATAAGTTTTCATGGCTCCGTCATTTTTCCTTATTTTTCACGTTTATTTTTTATTGGCCAATGTTTCTCGAAGGATTTTGTATTTTTTTTCTCTCGTCGATTTTCGACGCGCTCGAAGAAAAGAAAGATTAGTGGTACCCAAGATTTGACGATAGGAGAGATTCGACTACGAAAATGACAAAAGAAAGGCGAATTCAGCGATCAATTTTTTTTGTCCTTTCCCTTTCGTTCGAAAGTGCTCTCGTTATCGGAGCCCATTAAATTTCTCCATGGCCCGGGGGAGGGGGGAATGATGGTTTTAAGGAGTCTGAGGAGACATGTTCAGACTTTTATTGGCTGAGCGTAACAAGAGGGTTGAATAAAATTTTCCTGATTTATTCCCTGTCGTAAAATTGTCTCATGCCTGCTCCATCATACGCAAACACTCATCAGCCCCCTATACAAATATAGGGTGTTCTAAAGGTGATGCTCAAGAATCAGAATTTAGTTTCGCGACGTGATTCTGCGACGAAAAGTCCTGATAAGTTTTTTGATCGGATCAACCCCTGGCGAGTTACCTACGATTGAAGATGCGCGATTCTGATTGGTCGACGCTGAATAACTCGATATCTCGTCAGGAGCACATCCGAACGAAAAACTTCTCAGGACTTTTCGACTTGGAATGATGTGTCGAATCTAAGTTTTTAATGTCGTCGAGCTCTTTTCGGACACCCTGTATATTGCGAAATCGCTCGTGAGTCCAACCTTGGTTCGACGAAACTTTAGGTGATTTTCGGGATTTCCTCGTCACTGGTCCCCAAGACGTTATTCATCTCCCAATTGCCGAGGTCTCTACAGGGTGTCTCAATGTTGAAGGAGCGAAATAAATTGCCGAAAAATTACCGAAACCGTATTTCAATCTGATATTTAATATCAATCTTCCGTTTATTATTTAAAGAGATCTCAAAAGGTTTTTTGAGCTTCGGCTTGTTTCGAATCGTGTGGGTTGATATGTTTGGGTTTGGTTTTGTTTCTTTCAGTTCGTTTGGGTTTGATTGAGTTTCAAATTATTTTGGTTTTTTCGAGTTTGAGATTGTTTGAATTTTTGTAAGAAAAAATTATTTTCAAAAATCTTGAAAATTGTAGCGAGACGCCTAAAAATTCTTTCCAATATCTATCAAAATATCATAGGGAACGTGCATGCCAAATTTCAGATAAAAATTCAGTTTTTCCTTTTCAGAAATTTTTTGTTTGTTTCTTTTGTAAAAAAACAAATATATTGATTTCAAGATTTCATGGTATGCGATCGTATTGTCTTTTTTCGCAAGAGAAACACCCCGTAGAAATTTCTATAAAAAAAACGAAGTCACGTGATGGTGCGGTGCATATCGACCTCTTCGGCAAGCGCGCAACCCTCAAACCCTCTGCCTTTCTTCTTTCATTATTGTATTAACGTTCCCCAGACGCCTCAGGTAATTAAAAAAGACGATAAATAAAGTTGAGAGTTTCTTCCCGATCACTGGAAGTCTCGATTTTATTGTACACGAGCGCACACGCATACACACACAAACTCACAAAAATAGGATTTTCATCATGGCCGCTGGAACGATCCATTTTACAGCGTCGAACACGTGGGACTTTTTACGCCCCGCGATCTTAAGACACGTGACAGGTAGCGATAGTCATCAGATGTTTTTTTTTTTACTTACTTTTTATCGGGGCTCAGATGAAAACGAAAAAGTCGTTGGACTTTGTTCCAAAACTTATGGATCCAGGACTAGCTGTATTGAAAACTAAAAAACAATAAAACAAGAATTTTTGAATTTTTTTAATATTTTAAAAATAAATTTTTATAAAAAGAAACCAACATTTTTACAAAATGTAACTAATTTTTTTGGATAAATTTATATAAAATAAAAAAAGCAAACATTTTTATAAATTTGCGAAAATTAATCAACTAAAAGATTAGTATTCTTCTAAGAACAATTTTGGATTTGCATATATGTATATAAAGATCAGTCTGCAAATGTATTTAAAAGTAATTAGCTCGTTAGCTTCTTCCTTTCTCGAAATACTATTTTTTATCAATTTTTTTTGTAGCTATATTTACTGTCACTGTGAACTTATCGATTTGTCACTATTAGTTCTAAAGTAGAAACTAGGCCGAACCCGATTTTTGTTTTCTCAAATTTTAGGGAAAAAATTAATGCAGATTAATTTTTCTCGAAAGTGGGAGTGTACACGTATTGTTTTCATTTTTGTAAATTTATTTTCGTCCTTGGAAAAATCGAGTTCAATATTGCGTCAATATTTCGAAAAATTCAATCAGTTTCACAATTCTATTTCCATTCGTCAAAAGTTTAATTCATTTTTAATATGGCAATATTTGACTTTCAATTATAAATGGGCAATTAATGAAATTTTATTATCGAGAAAAAAAAATAATTTTTGAAGATTTCGAGCTCAGAAGATTTTTTACAGCTTGGAAGGTTGCAGTGGATAAAGCCATTCATGAATAACCCTCAAAATCGTTTGGCAAATCACGCGTGTACTCCTCGCGTATCGAGGCCAGTAATTTCCCTCCACGGGTGTAAATATCTCCCCTGTGAATCTGCCAATCGAGCAACGAGTCGCGTGAAAGGAAACTGACAAAAAAAAAACAAACAAACAACGAAACGTTATCATTTAAATCGAAGCTACCCTGTTGCTCGTCCATTAAAGTAGAAAAAGAAAAAAAAAAGAAAAATACGTTTAGCTCGACACTTTATAAAATCGATTTTGCTGGCACGAGAGACACTAACGTAAATAACAATTATGGATTATAATTTACAAGTTCTCTCCAAATTTCCTTGTTACGTAACATTCTGTGTATCGATTTTTTATTATCATTATAATTTAACTTATTCATATATTTATGTTATTTAAAAAAACAAAAAAATATATATTTATATATAATTATTAAAATATATATATTATTATTATTGAAAAAACTATATATATAGAAATAACTATTAAAATATATATATTATAATTATTAAAAATGTAAATATATATCTTTGTTTAAATAATAATATATACATTTTTATTTATTTATTGAATTAGTGTTCTCTCGTGATTCGTTTGCACCTTTCAACAAAATTCTATTTATTCACGTTCATTATATATAGCACACGTTACACTCTGCATGCTATATAACAGTGTTATTCAACGTGAGGTAGTAATTGACACGTAAAATCCGAAGAAAGGAAGATAAGTGTTTTTTGAAGAGCACTGTACGATACTTGTATATATATAGAGTCTTTGTTTATTTATATGTATATTTATTTATATATTCAATGGTGTAAATACATATATGTATGCCAATTCTGTATATATATATAAATGTATATATGTACCGTGGCCTCTACTGGACCTCCGACTGCAATTATGTACTTCCGGTTTATTATTGATTCCCCAAAATATATTTTTTGTCTTCAAATCCAGATCTATCGAAAAATTAATCCAACTCCCACACACACACAGTTTGTAAATATTCCTTTAAACGAAGTTTGCTTACGAAACGAAAATTTTATTAAATAGGAATTTTTTTTTGTATTTTATTTTGGTGATTTTTATTTATAAAAAAAATATATATATTAATGAAAAAAAATATTAATGAGTCTGTAAAAGCTTGAGAACCAAAGAGGGCGTCGGTTTTCAAATTTTTTTTGCGACGGGAGGGTCGGGATTATAAAGTCGAAATTTTGCACGCTGTTGATGCATATTTTTTTTGTACCGAGAGTATTGGATCGACGAGGCTGAGATTTTGTACAAAATTACATCACACTCTTACTTCACCAAAAAAAAAATGTTCATCCAAAATCATCTACAAACAACGCCTCTATTATTTAAACAAACCGTCCCTTCCTAAATGAACTTTACCAAGCTCGAACATTTTCTTTTTTCATGAAAAAAATTTCCAAAAAAAACAAAACTAAAAGTTGGCAAAAAACGACAAAAAGAAAATCAAGCTTTTGCAGACTGGGAGGAGGAGAAAAAAGAGGTAATTTTGGTTCTTTGAGGTAGAGAAGGTAAAAAAATTAAAAATGAAAAAAAATACATTAATTAATGAAAAAATAAATAAACAAAAATAAAAAATTGATTATTGAGAATTGCTTTAACGAATGATCTGACGATCTAGCATGCGACATGAACGTTCACAAGAGGTGCGAGGTGAGCGTACCGAATCTCTGCGGCTGCGATCACACGGAACGACGTGGTCGTATAGAGCTATCCATCACCGCCACCTCCAACAAACTCGTTATCGAAGGTAAATAAAATTCAATTGTTACTTTCGACCCACAATCTCCAGCCCCCTCCCCTCTCCTCCTCCCTTCCTCCGGTCTCGTAAATTCCTCCCCCTATTAAGGGGTGTTTTTTTTTCCTTTCGATGAAAACGATAGCTTTCCACGAGAGTTAAATAAAAGCGGTAATGCAGGAAGAAAGGATTGGCGACCCCTGTTGTATCACGAAAGTTCGAGCCGAGTCCGATTACCTTATTAAAAGTTTTTATCTGCAACGTCAGTCGGAAACGTGGGCTGGGCAAACTTCGTGTTAGATATATATATATATATATATATGTATTTACGTTATATATGAAAATACATAATTTTTGGAAATGAAAGGAAAATTTGGAAATTTGAAACGATTTTTTATTTTTTTACGTTAAAGTATTACCGAATGTATATTTCAAAATTTGTTAAATTCATTATCATTTTTTTATTTTATCGGAATATTAGTGAAAAATGTTCTCAAAGTCGAGAATATTTCGAAAATATACTTCTTCGAAGTTAAGTATTGTCAAAAATATTGTCAAATATTGTCAATTGTCACGAAGATATTGTGAAAAGTATTTTTGATTCTGCGTATATTTTTTAAAAGAATTTGAAATTTTTTAAAAATATTTTTGATCAGAGGAATGGCAGTTCTTGATTCTATAGTAATTCATGAATTATTTTGGATTTTTTCAGTAAGTAATTTATTATTAATTAATACATAAAGTTAATACGGTTGTAAAAAAAATCGCAAATAATTTCAGAACAAGTGGATATTTGTTATTCATTTTAAAAACTTAATATTCTTTATTATTAATTGTTTAGAAAAAAAAGATGATTATTTAAGTAAATCTTTGTTGTTGTTATTTTTACTTCACAGTCAAACAGGGTCGGAATCTCATCCCCATGGATCCGAACGGTCTTTCGGATCCCTACGTCAAGCTGAAACTAATTCCGGATATGGATGGAGTGAAAAAAAAAACGAAGACAATCAAATCATCTTTAAATCCCGAATGGAACGAGACAATCAATTTGTGAGCATGTTGAAAAAAACTATTATATTTTTACGAGTTGTGCAATTGTCATAAAATTCGCATTAATGATGATAATATCATTATCGTTTTTTAAATCGTTATTATTAAATAACAATTATTAAAAAACTAAAGAATCGATTGTTTATAAACTTTTTGCGTTATGATAAAAGGAAGGATAAAATATAGGTAAAATATTTGAAATGCATTTTATAATTACGAGCGATTGCATTTTTATGTTGTTTTTTTTTGTTTTAAAAAAATGACATGAAATTTTTTATTTTTAAACTCGACGAAAACGGTGCAGGGCGTTAAAGGTTCTTCCTCGCGTCGTACAATGCATAATTAGATGTGCGAGAACGTAATGAAGTTTGCGAAATCTCATCAACGCTTGCCTGATACTATTCAATCAACTAATTGCTTGATTCAGGGCTTTAAGGGGGAAGGAGAAACGAAGTTTTTTCCCTTCTCGGCGTTTCCTCGAAAGATTGAATTTCACAGAGGGAACGCGTGGGCGTTCCGGGGATAAATTTTTTAGTGGAGTTTGCGAATTTCACGCTGAGAAAAATGTTACTTTTTGTTCTTTTTTTTTTTTTTTACTTAAAGCCTGGTTATTCCGTTGGTTAGCAAGCTTGCTTTCATTTTTATGGCCAAATCAGTTTTTCTTGATTTTATTGGGATTGTTTGTTTTTATACTGTTTATATCGTAATATAACATTGACTTAAAGTATTTTTTATTATAATATTAATCATTATAAAAATTTTAATTGAACTTAAATTTAATAAATTATAATAAATTAATATAAAATTAATAAATTCGAAATTTCGAATGTGTCAAAATATCGATTTTTTTATCGAAAATTTATTTCGATAAAATAATTCGAAATAAATTTGCCAAGTGTTAGTACGAACCTGGGAGAATTTCGGACGACTGGATTGTTTTTCTCTGTTTTTAATTGGCTAAAAACTTTGCTCAACAAAATGTTCAGCGACCTCAAAGCCGAGGACAAGGACAGACGACTTTTGATAGAAGTTTGGGACTGGGACAGAACGTCGAGGAACGATTACATGGGCTCCCTGTCGTTCGGCATATCGGAACTGCTGAAAGCTCCAGCGATCGGATGGTTCAAACTTTTGACACAGGAGGAGGGAGAGTTTTACAATGTTCCAGTCCCGGAAGAGGGTGTCGACCTTGCCGAACTCAAAACGAAGATGCGAGTACGTTCAATTTCATCGATTTTACGAATATAAAAACAAACACAATTTTGTTCTTCATTTGAAACAAAACTTTTTTTTATTAAATAAGAACGTTTTTGATAAAAACATTTTTTATTACAAAAACACGTTTTTAATTAAGTATCTTTTATTAAAAAGAACGTTTTCAATAAAAACATTTTTTATTACGAAAAAACGTTTCTAATAAAGTCTTTTTTATTAAAAAAAACGTTTTTAATAAAAACATTTTTTATTTAGAAAAATGGTTTGAATAAAATGTTTTTTTTATTCGAAAAAGAAACGTTTGGAATAAAGACATTTTTTATGGAAAAAAATGGAAAAAGATTTCGTACGATGTTTGTGATGAAATAATTTGAGAAAATTTCATACGAAATTTACGAAGACCAATTCGAAAATAAATTCCGCATATTTGCAAAACAGAATTCGAAATAAACGCCATAGCACAAAAATTCGTTAAAAAAACATACAGAAGTTAAAATTCTTCCGAAAAAAAACGGAAGTCAAAATTCGTTCGAAAAAGAACAGAAGTCAAAATTCATTCGAAAAAAATGGAAGTAAAAATTCGTTCAAAAACATTGCGGAAGAAAAAAATGAAAAGAAAAAAAATAAATACTCAGATAAGGAACTTGAACGATATATTCTTTTCTTCTTTTCCCGGTGCTTTGTCGCAGAAAACTTCGGTGACGAAAAAAGTTCCGATGACACTGGACAAAGAGGTGCCACACAATATGGGCAAAAGCGATTTGATACGAGCGAGCGACTTCAATTTCCTCATGGTCCTTGGAAAAGGGAGTTTCGGAAAGGTTCGAAGGGTCATAAATTTGCCTCTTACCACTCCCCACACCTATTCCTCTGTCTGTGACCTCAAACTTGACGTTTTCGAAAAGAAAAACGAAACATTATTCTTCTCCTGCGATAAAAACGAAATCTTTTATTTATTTTTAAAGAATAATTTTTCTATTTAATTTGAGCGATTCTTTGTATTAAAAAAAATCACATCATTTTTAAATATTGTCTGTTATACTTAACTGCAAAAAAGAAAAAAAAACCTATACATTTTTTTACAATATTCACAACCAAAAATAAAAAAAAATCGATATATATATTTTCGAACGAAATATTTAAGAAAAAAAATTTTACACGATATTCATAATAAATAATTGTGAAAAAAATAATTGTGCGAGATACTCGCGGTAAATAATTCGACAAAAACAAATTTAATGTTTTTCACAATCCCAGCTGATTGAGAAGAAAAATATTAATGTCTCTCTATAAAATTGCCATTTAAAAGGAAAAATAAACACAAAGTATAAAAATTGCCGAAAAGTTAAAAAACGGAACGCGAAATTAATTCAATGAATAAGCCCAATATAAATGAAAAATAATTTTTTTTTAATTTAAATAAAGATACAAAAAATTAAAAAGATCGCGAAATTGATTTACTAAATAAAGACAAAAATTTAAAAATAATTCAAAAACGTGAAATTAATTCAGCAAATAAAGATAAAAAATGTTTAAACATGGAATTACAATTTACAATTACTCTCGTACAATCTCTCGTGTATATTTCGAAAAAAAATGGATGTTTTTTTGCTCAGGTATTGCTGGCCGAGCGCAAAGGCACGGACGAGCTTTACGCAATAAAGATCCTGAAAAAGGACATAATTATTCAAGATGACGACGTCGAATGCACGATGGTAGAGAAACGAGTACTCGCCCTTGCAAATAAGCCACCGTTTCTCGTTCAGCTACACTCATGTTTTCAGACTATGGTAAGACCCAAACAAACCCAAACGGATCCAAACTTCTCGTGCTAATTGATAAACTATTCTCTATTTTCAAAAATACTCAATTAAGTCTAACTTCAAAAATTGAGTATTTTTTTAAATACAGGAAATAAAATTAATATTGTGACACGTATCACAGAATTTTGTTTGTCGAAAAAAAAAGTTTTGAATAAAAACATTTATTCAATATAATTATTTGTAAAAAAATGATTTCAATAAAAAAAGTTTTATTCGAAAAAAATTGTTTAAATAAAAACGCAGGTCTCCGTTGGAAAATATGTATTATTGACTTGGAAAAATGAGGGACGACCTCACGTCTATCCTCCATCTGTCCATTCTGTTCCAGGATCGTCTTTACTTCGTTATGGAATACGTTAACGGTGGCGATCTCATGTTTCAAATACAACAGTGCGGCAAGTTCAAGGAACCCGTTGCAGTGTAAGTTCTCGGTCGTATTACTTTTTGCAAAATAATACGAAAAAAATTGCATGCGATAAAATTTTCGAGAAAATGCAGAAAATTTCGTGAAATAAAATTTACTTTTAAAAAAGAAACAGGAAATACCATAAAATAAAAAAACGTTCGAAAATAAGCAAAAAAATGCATGAAATAAATATTAGTTTGAAAAAAAAACTGGAAATGTCATAAAATAAAAGATCATTCGAAGAAAAAAGAGTAAAATTTGCACACAAAAATTATATATAAAAATAATTTATTATTATGAGATTAAATTATAGATAAAAATGCGTATGAAAAGAATAAAAGGAATAAAATTGTTTAAAAAATATCTATACGATAAACATTCGTTCGTAACAATTCTAGTCGAAAAATATAAAGAAAAAAAAAGATATAAAAATTCATTCGAACAAAAAACAGATTTAAAAATCCATTAAAAAATCACTAGTAAAAAATTTTTTAAATACATGGATAACTGAAGAATTTTTTCTTTTTTTTTCGCGGTGCATTTTTTTCATCGCCCGAGTTAAACTCCATATCTCAGTCGTAGACCCCTGAAATATAAGACTTCTTTTCGCCAGATTTTACGCTTCTGAAATTGCGATCGGATTGTTTTATCTTCACGCGAGAGGAATCGTTTATCGGGACTTGAAGCTCGACAATGTTCTCCTCGATCAGGATGGCCACATAAAGATCGCTGATTTTGGGATGTGCAAGGAGGGCATCGCGGGCGACAAAACGACCAAAACTTTCTGCGGAACGCCCGACTACATTGCTCCAGAGGTTAGCTCCAGATTTTATGATTTTTTTGTCTTTTTTCTTTTGTTTTATTTTTTTTTAATTTTTCTTTTGTTTTATTTTTTTAAAATTCTTTTCGTTTTTATTTTGATCAGTTAAGGAAAGGCTTGAAGATCGAATAGGCAATCGTAAAATTGCAGATTAACGTATACAGGGTTGTTCAAAAATTTTTTTTTCTTTTTTGTTTTTTTTTCATTTTTGGACGAACGAAAGAAAAATCGAATCTTTCGGTGACAAAAAAAAATCGTAAATTGATTTACCGAATGGAGTTTTGAAGATGACGAAGGCAAATTTGTTCTCCTCCTTTATTTGTATTTTTACGATTTTTTACTCTGCCCTTCGGTTGTTTTGAAAATGCCAATTTTTCACGGTTTAATTTTTAATTTTTCTCAATTAAAAATCGACGTATTTTTTTTTGTCATTTTTTGAAATGCTGGTATTTTTCCTCGACGAAGATAATTCTTTACCAACCTTATGGAAAATCCGTGGACTGGTGGGCTTACGGAGTTTTGCTGTACGAAATGCTCGTCGGGCAACCACCCTTCGATGGTGAAGACGAGGAGGAATTGTTCGCAGCGATCACCGATCACAACGTCAGCTACCCGAAGAGTCTCTCCAAGGAGTCCAAAGAGGCTTGCAAAGGGGTGAGATATTCTTTTTTTTTTCTTTACGATTTTTCTTCAATCAATTTTTTTTCAATCGCAATTTCAACGAGTCTCTTCCTGTTTTTTCTTCGATTTTACGAAATCATTTAATTTTCTTCAATCTTCAAAAATAAAGCTGCTCCAGCTTTATTTTTGACTTGTTTCTTCTTTTTTAATAATTGTTTCTTCCCTCCTCTGAATCCGTTTTTTTAGTTTTTATTTTTTTCCTTTTTTACTCGACTCCCTTTCTTTTGGTTTTGCAAACTCTGTGAGTTGAAATCTAATGTTTTATTCATTTTTAATAATTATTTCTTCCTTGATCGGATTTCTTTTATTTCTTCTTTAAAAAAATTTTTTCGCCCGTTTCACTTAACCTCCTCTTTCGTTTGGGTTTGTTTGGGTTTATGAAGTTTCTTTTCAATTTTTCAACGGAAATGAAATAATGACAGAATTTTAAACGCGCAGTTCCTCACGAAGAATCCGAGCAAGAGGCTCGGCTGTGGTTTCCGTGGCGAGGACGATGTTCGGGGCCATGCTTTCTTCCGGCGTATTGATTGGGAGAAGATCGAGAATCGCGAGGTCCAGCCGCCTTTCAAGCCAAAGATCGTAAGTTTCCGAAAAAATCTCATTGTTTTTATTTTTATTTTATACATACAGGGTGTGGCGTAAGTAATGGCTAACCTTCTATTTTCGGATAGGGGACCTTAAGCCCTATCTAAAAAAAAAAAATACGAACTCCCTCTGACTTAACTACTCTTCGTGATAATTTTTTTTTAATTTTTAGGAAATTCACTTTTTCTGTTCACTTTATCGGCCACCATTCATTAAAAAAAAAGGGATTTTTACAGTCAACTACAGACTGTAAAAATTCTTTTTTTTTAAATCAATGGTGGCCGATAACTCGAACAGAAAAAGTAAATTTCCGAAAAATTAAAAAAAAATTATCACAAAGAGTAGTTGAGTCAGAAGGACTTCGTAATTTTTTTTTAGATTAGGCTTAAGGTCCCCTATCCGACAATACAAGGTTATCCATTACTTACGCCACACCCTGTATATTAAATATATAGTCTAACTACACTAGCTACACCAAAAAGTTTATCTAAATAAATTAGATACATGATCTAGATACCCTAGATTAATTATCCAATCGAATTTCGTTAAAACGTTATTTCCTCCGTGGCTTGAATTTTTCTCATGACAAATAAATTTCTCTTCTTTCCCTTATCCACTGTATTTTTCAATGTTCAATTTCACACAGGCGTCACTTCTGTATTTCTCCGCTCGACGCAGAATCTCGTTTTCTCAAATCCCTCATTCATTCTTGTATCGAGTCGCCGTTTATAACTAGGTATCCTCCGAGAAGCGAGGATATTGGTCGTAGCGACGTTTCGAGTCTAGAACCATCCCCCCTCTCCGCCGCTCCTGTCCTGATCCAATATCTATCATAAAAAAATAATAATAATAATAACCACTCGTTCTTTCCGTGACATTCGCAGAAACACAGAAAGGACGTGAGCAACTTCGACAAGCAGTTCACGTCGGAGAAGACGGACCTAACGCCAACCGACAAATTATTCATGATGAATCTCGATCAGACCGAGTTCATGGGTTTCTCGTATCTCAATCCGGAATTCGTGCAACACGTTTAGAAACCTGCGCGATCCAAGACGAGACCCGAAAGGACAAAAAGAAGAAAAAGAAAAAGAAGAAGAAGAAGAAAAAAAGAAAGAAACGGAAACAAAAGATAAGCGAGCAAGCGACGAAACAATATCGGTAACTGTCATTCGACGAAACTCTCGTCGATCGAGACGAGTCGGTAAAACAGTTTTTCTCTACACCTTCCCCTGTCCGGAACTCCCCTGCCCAAACGCCTTTGCATCCTCGGTCCTTCGTTTCCAGTCCTCGCGTTTTTCGCGTCCGATCTACTTACCGACTGATGGTAAGAAAGAACTCTGAATTACCGACCGATGGTAATAAAGAGTCCCCGCTTACCGACCGATGGTAACGGGGTGATAAAGAGAGAAAAAAGGGGGAAACTCGCGACTACGAGGACGACGGGTTTCGACGGCAACGGTCGAAAATAATCCTCGACTATTCACACTACACTTGTTCTCTCACCCCACCTTGTTACGACACTCTATTTAGGTATCGAGAATTTTTCAATGTATTTTTCAATTTTAAGCATCGACGCGCGTACCCCATCTCATCCACTTCGTTATTATTACTATGATTAATATTATTGTCATTATTATCATTATCATTATTTTTGTCCTTATTGTTATGATTATTATTGTTATATTATTATTATTATTGTCATCTTATTATTGTCATTGTTACTACGACTATTATCATTATTATTATTATTATTGAAATATATATATATATATATACGTATATATATATTGCGGCAGATTTTAAGGGAAAAAAAAGAAGATCGTCGATGCGAATTACGGGCGAGTCGCGTTTTCGTTTCGCGACGAACGAAACGGGGTTTTGTAAATCGACCGTTGCAGGTCGATCGAGATACTTCGATGTATCGATCGAGTGCGGATCGAGATACTTCGATGTATCGATCGAGTGTGTGTCGAGATACTTCGATGTATCGATCGAGTGCGGGTCGAGATACTTCGATGTATCGATCGAGTGCGGATCGAGGAGAGAGAAAATAAGAGAGAGAGAGAGAGAGGGAGAGTGAGAGAGAGAGAAATAGTAAACAAAATATAATAATAATAATGATAATGATAATAATTAAAAAAAAGTGAAAATGATGGCGAAAAGGGGGGAGGAGTAAGAAAGGAGAGAAGAAAACGAGCGAATGAAAATGAAATATGTCTTCGTCTTCTGCGTATATTATGCATTTACTTCAGTAGTCTCTACTGTCGCCTTCCAGAGTTATATATATATATACACATGAAATATTATACATATATATGTATACAGGGTGTTCCAAAGTTCGGGGACACTTTTGTGGGTGCTGAAAGGCTAGCTCGCGATTATTTAGGGAATAAACGTGAGATGCCATACGAGATCAGTTTGAGGGTTATGGTTGTAGAGATATACGTACTTTGTTTTTTTTTTTGACCTCGTAATGACATTTTTGTGACGTAAGAGTTTTTGGATGACGTTTGATGGATGTTGGTTTATTGGACGCTAGTGTTCCACGATCTTTTGGGAATTTTTAGGTGAGAAAGTGGTAGGAGCCGTTTTACGTGAAATGGCGCCTCGAGGACAGGTTAGAAATCGACATAACCTCGAAGATGATCGAATCCACTTTTTTCAGGTTAAGTCTTTCATTTGAGGTTACAAATACGTAATTTTTGAGAAATTTCGATAAAAAAAGGTTGAATTATGTTTCTTGGACTCTTGTGTCACGTGGTACCGCTTTTACTTCGCTTCAAGGTCACCTTTGAGATCGACATAACCTCAAGAATGTTCGAATCCACTTTCCTCACGGATATTCATATTTTAGGATTGTAGAAGGTCAAGCTCTGCGGAGTTGACAGACGCAGATGTTAGGTCTTACGTTTAACCTCAAAAATAACTTTCGTTTTTGAGAAATTTCGATCGAACGATATCGATTCTCGAAGTGAAATCACTCGTACTCGTATGTCACGTGACACAGCTGTTACGTTGCTCGGAGTTGGTGATATTTAAGGAGTTTCATAAAAGTGAGGTTAGCTCGGAATCTATGAGAGTTTTAATTAGTATTTGGTTAAACCGGATGACGTCACGAACTGTCTTATCAACACCCGCGATATTATCGTTGAGTTTTGGGACACCCTGTATAAAGTAATATATATATAAAAATATATATATAAGTACACTCTCTCTTTTACACGTATACACACATACACGGACATGCGCGCGTGTACAGATGAAAGGACAATTGCATCGGGAATGGGTGCGCCACACGAGAGCACCAGAGATGGGCACGTTGAATTATTCTCGAAGTCTCCTCGCTATATTCGCTCCGAAACGTTTCCTTCCGTTCTTTTCCTTTTTTTTTTTAACGTTGAACATTTGTTTGTTTTCATTTCGATTGGTCGCGGCCGCCATATTGTTTCGTTTGACGTTGACGCATACTTTTTCTACCGCGTCGAGAACGTTGAGAGGTTAGGAACGAAAGTCGAAACGTTTGCTGGGAGTTATCGGGGCTGCGCGAGTTGCGATGTTTTTTTTTTCGGTGATTATGAAATTGAGGTTAACACGAAAGGGGGCGATTTTTGCGGTTAGGGAGAAGGGTTGATGGAAAACAGGATTTCACGAATGTAATGGTGATGATGATAATGGGTATGTTGGCATTGTTATTGATGATGGTGATGATGATGATAGTTTAACGTGCGCATCTTTGTTAGGCCGAGGAGCAACAAAATGGTCGACCATGCGCGAGTTGAAATTGCCGTACGTGCGGGAGTCAAAATGGCCGCCCGTGCGAGAGTCAAAATGGCCGCCCGTGCGAGATTCAAAATGGCCGAGTTTGGGCGATCCAAAATGGTCGTGATATCGAGGCAAAATGGTCGTGTCTGCGAGATTTAAAATGGCCGCGAAATGTATTCAAAATGGCCGCGAAATGTATTCAAAATGGCCGCGAGTAAGAAATGGACCGAGCAGTCAAAATGGCTGCCCTGAAAAGTCAAATTGGCGTTTACTCCACTTCTACTTGCTGGATGAAGCTAAAAAGCGGATTTTACTATCGGAAAACTTGACTCACGCGTTTGTGTATAAAATAAGAGACGAGAGGGTTGAGAGTGACGAATGCCGGGAAGCCGGTGAGGGAGTGAGAGCAAAAAACACCGCGAGAGAGACCAAGAGAGAGAGAGACAGATATCCAAAAAAGTTAAGAAAAACGATTTGCGAAGACTTGCAACCTATCGTTCTTCAGCTTTCAACCGGTTTCAGCTTCCAAGGGTCGTAACATTGTCAGAGTAAGCGAAAGCTGTTGGAAAAAAGTCCTCCAGGTCAAAAACCGCGTCGTCTCGTTTCTTACGAGTAAATACAGAAGAGAGACCAAAAAAACAAACGGTACGACCTCGGGGGTGGGTTTCGAGAGAAACCAAAGGGTCGGGTCGAAATCCACGGGAACAAAGAAGAGGCATAAATATTCCATGATAAGCCAAGAGGGTTAGAATCTCCGAGGATAAAAGCGCACCAGAATCAAAGGAGAAAACAAAAAAAAAAAAAAAAAAATCTCACCCTCGGTCACCCACTCTTCTCCTTCATCGCCATTTTCAAACACTCGTTTATCTACAGGGTGTCCAATTCAAATCTCAAAAAAGCTTTGACCAAATTTTTCACTTCTCAAGGTCACGTTGTATAACCAAAGTCACATTTTTCGTTCGTATCAACTCGCGAAGAACGTACGAAGGTCAATTACTTTTTTTTCTCAACTTTAACTTTTTTTTGCTCTTTTTTTTCTTGAATATTGAAGTTTCATTGAAATTGGCTGTAATTCGATTCAATAATAACTTGCTATTATACCATCATCCAATTTTGCGTTGAACCCTCCCCCCTCCCCCTCTCACCGATTCTATAATCGGCCATCTACACGTACACACACACACATGAACAAACTCGAAAAAAAACACACTATAGATACCTATCGATAGATAAATACGAAATAATTCATGAAATATTTAATTGATAACGATAATAATAATTGATAATGATAAATATTATTATTATTGTTATTATTATTATGAAGAAGATCGTTGATAAAATAATATAGGCAAACCTTTTTTCATCGAGTCTCGAATGATTGGATGTTGCATTTTCGATCGATGTATTTTTCACTGGAGGACCGTTATTACGATCCTGATTAATCGAACGATCGATCGATCGTGAAAAAAAAAACATTAAAAACTCATTCGATTTCTCTTAGGTAAGGGATTTATTGCTTTTCAATTTTTTTTTTTTTTTTTCGTTTAGGTAGAATTCAATTCGATTTTGGGATTTTTCTTGTATCATTAGGAATGAAAATTCTTTCGAAAATGTCTACGCGGGTAAGTGCAAATTAAAAAAAAAGAATAGTGTTTTTCGTTCGTTGTATTTTCGTGTTGATCACATGAAACAAAATCACGCTTGGATGAAATTTTTATTGTGGTTTTTTAAAATTATATAATTGTAATTATCACGAATTATAATTGTAGTAAAAAACAACTAATCATTAGAACAATTGTAACTATCAAATTATAGTTACAATTTTTCTTCAGTATGTAAAATTTAAAAAAAATAATTAAAATCTTTCGTTTTAATAGTGTTTTGTTTCTTTTTGAATATTAGTTAAGTATAATTTTAATTAGAATGAACTGATTATTTCATAACTGCAATTATAAAAAACGAATTATTTTATGAGTAATTATAATTAATTTGAAATCTTTTGTTTTGATCGTTTTAGGTTTCTCGTTGTTTGTTGTTTTTGAATATTAGTTAAATACAATTAGAATACATAATACAGGATGAACCAATTATTTTATAATTACGAAGATAAAAAAAACGAATTATTTCATGATTAATTAAAATTATAATTGTAAGTTTAACGTATAATTATAATTTTACTTAATTAGTTAAAATGAATGAAATTCTTTCATGGGCCAAATATACTCGTAGGTCTCTTTAGATCGATATTTAAATGGATTCGATCTCTTTTGAGAACGACGATCTCTTATCTCTCTTCGCTGTTATTTTCTCCTGAATTTCGTCATTGTTGTCGAGGTTAGGTTTTTCTTTCGATTTTTTTTTTCATTGTAATAGTTAATAACTTTTAGGTGTATGAAAGTTCAAAAGATCAAGTTTAGAGTGTCTCGAATAATAATTATTTTATTCATAATTATGAATAATAATAACAATACGATGATTATTATTTTATTCATAATTATGAATAATAATATTGCGATAATTATTATTTTAATAATTCTTCATTCTAGCGATATAAAAAAAATTACTACGTCGATGCGTAACGCCCATAACTTATACTGTTTAACTAATTAATAAAAAAAGGAAACGAGGGAGAAAAAAGGAAAAAAAACGAAAACGCTCGATATCTATTCTTGTACCAATCTCAAAGAGTCTTCCACGTGTGTGTAACACACGCGCGATTCTTTTTCTTCAATCTCACATTTTTTCGTCGATTCACCGTGCGTTTGTCATTTTCTATTTTTTTTTTTCATCTTTGCCGAATCTCGGTATCCGATAGGGCGTCGAATTTTACCCACTTTGGCAAACGGACCAACGTGCGTGCATGAAAATTGGCCTCTGAAATAGATAGAGGATGAAACAATCATCGGCAATCGAAATTGGTTGAACGGCGAATCGATGTTTTTTTTTTATGTAATATTGTGTTTTTGAGGATACTTCGTTTTGGTTTTCAAAATATTGCTGAATATTTAAAATAGATGAAAAAAGTATTTTGGATTATTAAAAAATATTCCAAATTATTTTAGAATATTTTGGAAAGTTTTATGATACTTCGAAATGTTTCAAAAATATTTTAGAATATTTCGAGATGATCTAAAAATATTTCAAAATATTTTAGCGTACCTCGAGATGATTTAAAAATATTCCAAAATATTTTAGGATATTCAGAAATATTTAAAAACATTTTGGAATATTCAGAGATACTCCAATATATTTCAGAATGATAAGAAATGCTCCAAGACTCTCAAAATATTTTAGAATATTACAAAACACTTCAAAATACTTTAATATATTTCGAAACATTTCAGAGTATTTTGGAATATTTCTAAGCGTTTCAAAATATTTTAGAATACCCCTAAATATTCCAGAATAAAACCAAACATTTCAAAACATTTTCAAATATATCAGAATCTTCCAAAATATTTCACGATATTAACAAATTTTTTCAAAATATTTCAATATATTTCTGAATATATCCAAAATATTTCCAAAATATTTCCGAAAGATTTTCGCGCGAGGCATTCACGGGCTTCGTCGTGAATTTTTGGAAATATTTTTGGCGGGCGTCGCCTTTAAGGTTCAAGTACCGTTTCAAACGCTCGTGACGCGTTTGTTTGTAAAAAAAAAAGAAAAAAAAAGAAGTCACGATATATTGGATTTTTAATCTCGTCTCTCTCGCTCTCTCTCTCTTTTTCCCTCTCTCTATCTCGCTCTCTCGTGTGCGGGAGAGGAAAGAGCGTGTAAGGATTGAAAAAAAACCAAAAACGAAAAATAAAAAAAAATCGTTTTGGGATCGTGGCGTTTTTCGATCGATTTTCGTGCGCGCTCAATTCTAGTCGAGAATCGACGAGATCCTCGCACGAAAAAGACATTTAAAAAAAGGCTCCGAGAGCGCGAAGAGGAAAAGTAATTAAAAAAAAAGAAAAAAAAATTTAAACAAAAGAAAAAAACGATAAGTCGTTGAAAAAATCGCGTACCGTCGTAGATTTTACGAATTTTCATAGTTTTTAGCTCAAAGACACGTGAAAAAGACCGCGACGATGAGAATTTTGAAAAAAAAAGAAAAAAAGAAAAACGTGATAAAGAACGGAGTCGATCGGCGATCGGAACGTGAACGAAAGGTTACGTGGGAGGTTCGAGCCGATTTTTCTTCTCGTACTCGAAAAACAAAAGAAAAACGAAAAATCAAGAATAGAAAGTGGACAAAAAGAAGAAAAAAAAAGAAAATCTCATGTGATTCGCGAATCATTCAGTAGGCGCCTGCGATCTCCCGTGTTCATTGTTCAAACGATCGTTTTAGAATTGACGAGAGAATCAAGAGAACGAGGGTTGTAGGCGGAATTTTGAGAAGAAACGAAAGAGTCAAATGCGAAAGAACAAATTCCACCGAGTTGATCGATGAGGGCGACGGGATATCGCGAAGATCAAAAGATAAATCGATCGATCGACGGATCGAGAAATGCAAAATGAGGAAAAAGAAAAAAAAGGAAAGTGAAATGTAGCGTTCGTGGTTGGAAGAGGTGAAAAAGTTGAGAAACACGAGGGCCCGGATATTTCGAGTCGCGTAGCTCTTATTTGTTCGTCTACCAAGTTGTAATCTATCGCTCTCTTATGGCGTACTGTATATGCATTATATACATACACAAACATATATTTTTAAGATGTTTTTGTGCATTTATAATGTCGTAATAAAACGTTCCGAATCGTGTCATGAGAATATGGGTTGTATTCGTTGCTGCGTGTCTTTTATTCGTTCCTTTTTTAACTCTTGATGATTTGGTCGCCGGCGACTTGGTCGATGGCAACTTGGCGAATTTGTCGATGATGAAATGGCGACTTGGTCGACGGCAACGTGGTCGACCACAACTTGATCGACGGCGACTTGGTCGACCGCAACTTGGTCGACGGCGACTTGGTTGCCAGGAATTTGGTCGTCAGCAATTTGGTCGACGGCAACTTGGCGACTTTGTCGATGATGAAATGGCGACTTGGTCAACGGCGACTTGGTTGCCAGGAATTTGGTCGACGGCGACTCGGTCGACCACAACTTGGTCGACGGCAAATTGGCGACTTTGTCGATGATGAAATGGCGACTTGGTTGACGGCGACTTGGTTGACGGCGACTTGGTCGACGGCGACTTGGTTGACGGCGACTTGGTCGACCGCAACTTGGTCGACGACGACTTGGTCGACCGCAACTTGGTGGACGGCGACTTGATTGCCAGGAATTTGGTCGTCGGCAACTTGGTCGACGGCGACTTGGTTATCAGCAATTTGGTCGGCGGCGACTTGTCGACTTAGTCGACGGCAACTTGATCGATGGCGACTTGGTCGACGGCAATCTGGTCGACGGTAACTTGGCGACTTGGTTGCCAGCACAAGAAACATTTTCAAACTTACCAATGCCTCTTATCTCCAAACCCCCCCCCGTCTCAAAAAAACGAAACAAAATTTCAATTACAAAAACCAACCAGAATACTCATTTTATTCTTCTCCCAAATATATTTCTTCGTTTTCCTAAAATACGCGGTCCGATGATGAGATAAATGAAGAAACGAACGAAAACTCGTGAAACATTAATGGTATGTACAAAATGGTGTTTGCAAAAGTCGGCATCCTTGCTGGTGAATAGAATTCCCTAAAAGAGTGGTGATTTTCTCAAATCGAACATGGGTAACTTCGGGCCGTAGCATCGAGGTTTTCGGTAGGTGCACGCGTTCTTTTCACTGTCGCCAACGCAGGAAGCAAACGCGAGGAAATGGGGAATATTGCTCTGCTGTATCGTTCCGGTGAATAAATGGGCCCAAGGGCCGCTCGCAAAAATTGCGACGTCATCGCCACCGTGGGTTTCCGATGTTAGAGGCGCCAGGGCTGGCGATCTGTACCGTGGATTGTCTGCAAATGGATAGAACGTTTCCCAATTTTTCAAAAACTGCAATACTGATTTTTATTTTTTCAAAAATGGTTTTCTAATAATTTCCTACATTTTTGTTATAATGATGTTCGAAAATTATTTTATACCTAACGGTTTTTCTTGTGTTTTTTTAAATAATGGTTTTTTTTCTGTTACAAGGTATTAGGTTTCAATTTTTCAAAATATTACACATTTTATAGTTATAATTTATAAATAAAAAAAGTATTTACAACAAAACAAAAATATTCAGTTGAAATTAATGAAAAATTATCAAAGTTGAGTATAATTTTAATAACAAAAGATTATTTACGGTTCATTCATTTTTGTTATTATTGAAATCAATATTAAATAAATAATTATGATTTATTACAATAATATTGATATAATGTTTGTTTCATGTACAACAAAAAATGATAATTTTCGTAATAAATATTGCATTTTTGGATGCGTGGAAATTTGGAATTAAAAAAAATAAAGTATTTATTGAGAAATAAAAAAAGTGATACTTACTATAATCACCCTCCGAGGGATCGTATCGCGAGCCATCGTCATTGGGAGGCCTGTACCCGGGGCCATTCGCGTACGTGATAGTCGCGTACGGAATATCGTCTTTTGCCGTTTTCCCGACGACGTGGTTTATCGGATTTCCGCGCTTCGGATAACCGGAAATCGACATTGTGTGAGCGTGATCCGACGTGACGATTATCAGCGTATCCTCCTCGGACGTCATTTCCGTGGCTCGACTGACGGCTTTCGCGAGCTCGACGGTCTCGTCGAGAGCGAGCGTCGCGTACGTATTGTGATGAGCGTGATCGATTCTCCCGCCTGATTCATTTCACCCAATCAATTTTCATCACGTCCCCTAACTATCGATATATGTATAAACCTTTCGTCCACCAATTTCAACCGGGACGCGTTCCTTTTTTTAATAAACAAATTCGTTTTTTATCCAATATTAAATGTTTCATTAAAACGAATTATTTTAACGAATTATTTGATTATTATTAATTGCATTAATCGTGATATTATGAATTTTAATATTACGTAAATAATAATGTAATTAATCACAATATTTTTTCAATATTTTCAATTACGTCGATTAAAATAAAATCAGTTAAAATATTGCTTCAATATATTTAATGACATCAATTAAAATGTAATTAATTATAATTTTATTTCAACATATGCAATTACGTAAATTAAAATCCAATGAATTATAATATTATTTCAAGTGATTTAATTACATGAATCAAAATGTAATTAATAAAAATATTTTTTAAATATATTGAATTAAATGAATTAAAATGTAATAAATTATAATACGATTTCGCGTGTTTGTACGACTGAATGTACGTTGAAACGGAACGAAACTAGGGAGCTCGGGATGATTACCTTCAACGAACAAGAAAAACCCATTCTTCTCCTTCTGAAGCATTTTTATGGCCGCCTCGGTCATTTCGGTAAGCGTTGGCTCGGTCTCGGGTGACGCCTCTAGATTGTAATGACAGTGGCTAGACTCGAAGAGCCCGAGCACGTGATCGTAATTTTGTGGATGGTTTATTACGTCGTGCAAGGCCGTACGGTTCCAGACATAAATCGGTCTGGCGTTGCGCCTGTATTTCTCAAATTTCCACTCGTCGATCAAATTCATGCCATCGGAACGCTTGCCCCGGTCGCCCTCGTTGTCTATTATTTCCCTCGGTAAAAACGACTCTCGACCGCCGCCCAGTATCACCTTCGATTAATCAATTCGCATAAACATGAATTCATTCATTCATTCATTCATTCATTCATTTGTTCATCCATTCATTCATTCATTCATTCATTTGATCATTTATTAATTAATAAATTAATGAATTCATTTATTCATTCATTTATTAACGGATAAATGAATAGATCAATGAATGAGTGGATGAATGAATGAATAAATGAATAAATGAATAAATGAATAAATGAATAAATGAATAAATGAATAAATGAATAAATGAATAAATGAATAAATGAATAAATGAATAAATAAATGAATAAATGAATAAATGAATGAATGAATGAATGAATGAATTAATTAATTAATTAATTAATTAATGAAAAGATGAATAAATGCATAAATGAATGAATAAATACACGAATGAATTTATAATTAAATGAATCAATTAATAAACTACAAATTTATATAACAAATTACTACTTCAAAGCGTATTTTAACGAATCTTTTATTAATCTCGTTAACGATCGGATTGTCGAATAAATCATTGAATTCTTGGACGAGTAAGTAAATAAATAAATATTTATTTATTAAAATATAATAATAATAAATATCTTATATTATAATAATATATTAATATATGATTATAATTTATTGTTATAATAATAGATTATAATAATAAACATAAATAAATAAATAAATAAATTGATTAACTGGTAATTAAAAAATCATGTTTTCTCGGAATACCTTAAAGTCCTTGCCGGGGTTTGAAAAAACGAGCTGCTTGGCTATATCGTGACAACGGGCAGGGTCGTAGCCACCGACGATGACATCGCTGTCGGATTCCCAGTGTCTCTCGGCGACGTGGGCGTACGCACCCGCCGGAGATGCGTGAGTTATCCTCGTCGTCGTTACAATCCCGGTTCCTTTCCCGTAATCTTGAGCCCACTTTGCTATCGAGCTTACTTGATTTTCTTCGATCTGCGTTTCGCACTTGCCACGGACAACTCGCCCGTCGAGACCGATAGTTCCCAGCTTTGACTTGACGCCACCGAGATAGGCCGTACTCGTGCAAGCCGAGTCCGGCACCTGCTTGTCGAGACACCACGTCTGGGAACACGAATCGTTTATCACTTACTCATTCTTCATTCGTAAAATTCGTATGTTCATTAATACGTACGTATAAATAAATAAATTAAATAATATGTTCGTACTATATGTTCGCATTAACTAATTAATTAATTAGTTAATACGAACTAATTCTAAATACTAACTAATTTTATTTAATACGAATTAAATTAAATAATATGTTCGCCATTATATGTTCATATTAACTAATTAATTCATAAATATATTGATGTACATTTGTTTAATACATTACGTGTGCAATGTATTACTAATTAATACGTAATTAATATGTATTACGTTACGTTAACATCGATAAATAGAGTTTAATTAAATGAATGAATTAAATGAATTTATTAATCATTAATTTAATCAGATAATCAATTAATTAATTGAATTAATTACTTAATTTAATTAATTAATCAATTGAATTAATTCAATTAATTGCTCAATTTAATTGATTAATTAATTCAATTAATTACTCAATTAAATTAATTTAATTTGAATGTTATAAATATGTATTACGTTACGTTAATATCGATAAATGTTATAAACAATGGTGATCGATCGAAAACCACTTATTTATTATTTATAATTAATTGTACCTTTGAAAGGCCACTGTAGGGAAAGTTTTCCCAGAATAAAGAGCCCTCTTCTCCTGGTTTACCCTCCAATTGGCCCATATAGGTTCGCGCCGCCATCAAAGTTGGAATTGACATTCCGTCGCCCAAAAAAAAAATTACATTTTTGGCGATTCCGGTGTTCGGGGTCCTCTGGAGTTTTTCGTCGAGGACTTTTGCAGCGTCTTCGTACCAGTACGAGCTGGCTGCTCTTATCGAGAAATATATATATATATATATATAGTATATATATAGTATATATAGGTATTCGTCGAAGTATTATCGATCGATTTTCGATCGGCCAACAATCATGACATCTAGGGGATTTTTTGCGGGGACAGGATGTGCTTTTCTTCTCCGCACGTGTATAAAGATTTTAAGCAGTCGGCCGAATGTCTTATCACGATCATCGCTCTAGATAGAGTCAATGACACTTTTAATTGTGGAGGCTTTGTTTTATCTTTTATTTTCTTCAGTATTTGATTTTTATCGGCGGATTTTTTTCGCCAAAGTACGATTGATCTTGACCCCTCGAATATTGGTGGGCAGCCCGATCTAAATCACTCATCCACTCGTTAGTAGTGGACTTTTTTTTTAGCTCGCATGATTTTTGGGATTTTTTTTCTCTATCTCGATTTTTTATAGTGAGAATATTTTGGGATTTTTTGAAGTAACGCATTTTTTGGGGTTGGATAGATATATTTTTTTGTTTTTATTTTATATGAGTATTTATTTTTGGAGTTGACTAGATACTTTTTGGTGTTTTTTATTTGTGTATGCTTTTCTTTGGTTTGCCAGATTTTTTGGAGTATTTCTTCTTAAAGATGAAGTATTTTTGATTTTCCAGATTGTTGGAGTACCTAGATGATTAATTAAAAAAATGACGTTTCTTTATTTGCCAGCTTTTTTAAAAGTAATTTTTATTTTAAAAGGTGAAGTTTTTTGGTTTGCCAAAAAACTTCATCTTTATGTGAAAAGGTGAAGATTTTTGGTTTGCCGGATTTTTTTGAATATTTTTTATTTGAAATAATCGTTTATATTCGCATATCAGTGATTTATCCGCGAATCGGCAGAACGGAATTTAAAATTTACCCCCCCTTCTCGCCCCACGCAACGCCTTTCTTAATTATGATAATTGCACAGATTATTTTTACCTGTTTCGTGTTCGAGCCACGGACTGGTACTCCTCGAGTCCCACAATACGCCGTCGAACGAATACCGTGATTTCTCAATTATCCTGCTATCATCGTGCATCCTCTTGTCCATTATGTCATCTGCAAGATTTCTTCGTCACAGAGACGTCTTTTTTTCGGTTTTTTTTTTGAATTTTTTCTTTTTTTTTTTGAATTTTTTTCTCGACGGTCCGCCGACGACAAAAATATTTAATTTCTTTTATCGTTTCCTCGTTGAAAAAGTTTCCTTGTGACAATTTTCGACGATTTTATGTTTATTTTTTCATGGACATTTTTGAAATTTACAAAACAAGGAAAAAATAAACTTACGAAAAACAAAGAAGATTCGTAAATGTGAGAAGTTTTTTTTTGGAATGGAGATTTCGTAATTCGTGGAATTAAATTATAAGTATCAATTAATTGATAATCCATAATCGATTAATCTATAATCAACGAAAAATTGATGCATCAAAAATTATAAATCTATTTATTTACGATCAAATTAATATGTTTTATAATTGAATCAATTTTGCAAATCCCAAATAAATAAACTTCTTTCTCAATAAACTGTACAATTATTCAATTAATGAATTAAATTTCTTTTACAATAATAAGTTTGTCGTTTCTATAAATAATTAAATCGAAATTAATTCGGGTCAAGATTTCCAGCTCACAATTCTGGAAAATCAAATAAATTCAAATGCTCCCCAACCCCTTTTTTCAAGACGAAAATTTATCTGCGATTAAAATAAATAATCGACAATTACAGAATAGAAGTAAAAGTAGTTCGAGTCTAAATTCTATAACGAATTGATGGCTCATGGTGCTCGTCTCTTGTCTGCTTATCAGTCTCTCTATCTATGGAATTTCGAGTGACATCGATTAGAAGGTGTTCGATAGTCCATTTTGCATTCGTTGATGGGGTGTCACGAGAGGTAAAAATTGTCAATAGATTATTCCTCCAACCGTTTTTCATCGCCATTGAAAAATCGAAAAAAAAAGAAATTTGAAAATTCTTTTTCGAAAATGACGTTGACGATAAGAATCGTTAGAATCAACTAACCTCTGATTTTAATGCTGATGGGATCGAAGTTGGATCGAGCGGAGGCGACGTTGAACAAGATCGCGAGGATGACGATGATGATACTTCCGTGTCGTTTCATGATTTGCTTGGTTGGAGCGCCTCGAGAATGCCAACAAATCCGACTAAACGACCCGCGCGCGAAAGCTGTCGCCCTTGTTTTGTGCCAACTTTTATCCTCCTTCCCAAGTCGAGGGGAAGGGGCGACCAAAAAAATTCGTCGACCAAAAAATATATATTTCGTGATAATGGCATGGAGCAATGTCTTATCTCGATCTGACAAGGGGACGACCGCGAATCCAATTCGGGCTGGCCATCGTTTCGATTTCAATGACTTTTCGCAGTGCAGAGAAAATCGACGAGCTCGAATCATTCACTCGATGATAAAAGTGAGGTTAGAATCCATTGGGAATCGAATTTATCCAAGTTTCGCGAAGATCGATAATTTTTATTTTTCGTATTCTCAGGAGGGCACAGGGAAACTGAGGGAAACCGGTGATGGTAAAAAAGGTCGTTTTTCACGAACCCAAAACAAATCTACAACCAAGAAGTCTATCAATTCTCCTCAAACCTCGTTTATCGGTTAACCCAGATTTTTCACGAGGGCACAAGGAAACTGAGTGAAACCAGGTAGAAACGATTATATTCACAGAGTTTCCGGAAAGTAAACTCAAAAAAAAAAAACTGAAACGATCCCAGGCTTGATACAATTGGCGATTCGGTTGGTGGGCGGTCACCCATCCGAGTATTGGTCCGATCCAAAATTCCTCGCGATTTCGCTGGAAATTCATGATTTTTTTCGTACGTCACCCGGATAAGATTGGCAATATTGGCTGAGATGATAGCTCGGATTCGATTTTCTCGCCGGAATGATCGGCAGGATTAGTTTCGTTGCTTTTAAATATTGGAATTGAATGTTTCGCGGTCATTCAAGTGACAGGTGTATCGATTTATTTGCGCAACGAAAACGAGATTCGCGATTTTTATTTGCGCATGTGTTATGGACTCGGTTTTTTTTCCGGGCTCGTAAACACCTCGAACTATTGTTTCAACTGATTTTGTTTTCTTATCAGGGCGAATTCTTCTCGCGTAGTGATTCGAACGTTTGTTTTGACAGCTGTCAATTTATTATTTGCATTATTGGTGAGTATCGATCAATCAACGCGAGTACACAGAGCGATGACAGCTTGTCGATCAGGCTCGTCGAAGAGTGCTCGATTTCGAGATAAAACGGCCCGTCGGATGTTGGGTGTGGAATAAACGTCGAAATAACGGTTTTTCGACGATCGATTTTTCGTCTCTTCTTGACCGTTGTCAATTAATTATTTTTGTGTTAAAGAACATGACCGATGCACGTTTGCAAATGATCTGAATTCGGGTTCCAATTCGAAGCGTGACAACTGCCAATGCTCTGATACATGACAGCTGCCAAAGCTCGGAAACATGACAGCTGTCATTTTTCCAAAACCTGATGATATCGAGGCTTCGATATGTGTCGTCTGTCAATGCTTGCGAAACATGACAGCTGTTAATTCTTCGAAACATGACGGCTGTCAATTAACAAAAACATGACAGCTGTCAATTAAACAAAACATGACAGCTGTCAATTAATAAAAACATGACAGCTGTCAATTATAAAAAACACAAAAGCTGTCGATTATTCGAAACATGACAGCTGTCAATTATTCAAAACATGACATCTGTCAACTCTTCAAAACACGACAGCTGCCAATTACCTCAGAAACTGAAGCTCAATTTCGCCATACTTAAGAAAATTATAATTCTTAACGCATCACCTACGACATTATCACTCGTTATCCGAAGCATTGCGTAACCGGAAGTTGAAGTTGGCTTTGTATTTCCCACGAATCTCGAGCTATCTCGAGCCCTGAAACGCCAACCTACTCCCAATTATAATCGCCGAAAAAAACGAATAAAAAAAAACGTGATGAGAATAAGCGAGAGATTGGCGCATACGACCCCGCGCATGCGCCGTGAAATTTGATGATTCGACGCTTAACGTCTGACAGAACGCTGGTGATTCATCGAGAAATCCCGGGGGGTTGAATCGCCGCCTCCACGTGCTCTCGTTGTCTGACGTCTTACGACTGGTGTCTCATCGCGGCGATCACGAAAATACGACGAGTCTGCTCTTCCACGCGTCGCGGTGCAACCGAAGACGAGTCTCAAAATCGCGGTGCGCGTCATATCCGCTCTAACGAAATGACAACAAGAATAAAGTATGCTCGAAGATGTACAATTTTTTTTATACGATATATAAATACTCGAAACACGAAAAAATACCTAGAAAATACTAGATATTTATTTATAGTATTTATTTGAACAATTTTTATTTACGATTAAATTCGAAACACTAATTTTTCGATCTTTTGCCAAAAAAGGAACGCTCGAAATGAAAATAATGTTTTTCTTGAAGAAAAAAATTAAGAAAATAAATCTTTTTTTTTCGTAATTTTGCTACTAAGCCAAACAAACCCAAACAAACCCAAACAAAAACGCCTTTTGCAAAAATTCATAAAAAATCGTTCATACGACTATAAATCGCTTTGTTCGCGTTCTCACTCTTGCGACAAACCCAAATGAACCCAAACAAAAACGCCTTCTGCAAAATTAATCATCGACGTCTCGAAATAAAATTCACCAAAAATCTTTAATACGAATATAAATCATTTTATTCGCTGGCACTTTCGTACCTACGTACGCGTGTTACACTCTTGCTACATCGTTCATCAAGAATGAACGGAATCGGAAAACGCCGGAATGAAAAATTGGCTATCGAGTATTTCGGCCCCGGGGTGGATTATTTCGTGCTTCGTGAAAGCGAGAACGACCGACGTACGTAACGAGAGGATAAACGGAGACAAAAACAGAAAAAAAAGAATCAACCCTTGAGGCGGGTTGGGGGGGGGAGTGAAAAAAACAAAGAAAAAACAATTAAGACAAAAAAAGAAAAAAGAGATACACGTTCGTAGTCGTTTCGATGTTTCGCACACTCGGAGCTTCCGGCTATTTACAGCTTCGCTTTTTATTCACCGAACGGAATCTTTTAGTTGTTGGCAAGGTGGGATTAATGCATTTCGGGACGATCCCCCGATAACGCGCATGAAAAAAAAAATGATTTTTCAGTCCGGTAATTTTTTTTTTCCGGTCTATCGTTGCAACATTACGAAATATTACAATAATAATAATAATAATAATATAGTATAATCATAATAATAATAATCGCAACAAAATTGAGAATTACATTAAGCAACATAATAATAATAATGATGAAAAATAAATGAAAAACGTTACAATAGCATAAATAAAAAGAATAAGGATAGTCAATAATAATAATATCAATAATATAATATATTATAATGACATTATAATAATATAATATAATATTATAATAATTATAATACAATTATATTAATAATAATACTAACATTATTATTATCATTATTAATTATTTTTATTATTATAATATTGTAATAATATTAAGAATATAATATTCATATTAATATAAATAATAATAATAAAAATAATAATAACAATAATAGTAAGATTTGTGAGTAGAGAAATGGAATACGATGAGAAAATTATTCGAACGTCATCGCAGCTGACTTCCACAAATTTGCGCGTTTCGAATTTTTTTTTTTTTTCGTTTGTTTTTCAGCTCCTGATCATTTTGATTGGTGCAATCTTGGTTTTTTCGTTTTTGTTACGAATTATGGTTTTTGAAATATATGTAAATATATATATATATATATATATATTTTTTTTTTTTTGAGTTCGGAAACGCGATTGGTTGGTGTGAGAATGTCAGAGGAGGAGGGGGGAGAAGGAAGAGGAGGATGACGAGCTTTTCATTCTTCTTGGTCTTTCGATTAACTCGGGCTCAAGAGATCCTTCCTCCACGTCTCTCGGTCGCGATGATCGTTAGCTTTCGTTTTGTTTTTTTTTTTTTTCGTTTTCGTTTTTTGTTTTTTTTTCTTCTTTTCTTTTTAACACTGGGATGTAGATTCTACGCCGCGAGCCTGCTCATCGGCCGAAATACTGCACGGTGCTCTGAAACATTGAAAAATGAAAATCAAAGCGATAAAGTGTGGAAGTGACAAAAGAAAAAAGTTATATTTATATTATAAATGCAATTAGAATTTTTATGTAATTATATGACTACAATAATAATAAAAATATATATATATATTTATGAATATATGTTAAATTTAACAAAAAAAAATCAAAATTAATATCGATATTAATTTTTTTCATTAATATAAAGAAAATAAAATTAATACCAATCTTAAATTCTTTTGTATTTAAAAAATATATTTAAAAAAACAGTAAACAAAACGATTTCAACGACCATCGAAAGTATGAATCAGCTGGGCGATTCTCCAGTCCTGAATTTGGAAAATTCAAAATTTAAAAAAAAAATAAGTTGCGAGAGCGATGGAAAAAGGAAGTGATAAAAAAAAAAAGAGATACGTGACGTTGAGGAAAAATCCAATGACTGGGATCGCGACTCGAGGAGGTCGCTCTCTCGAGGCGAGGTCTCTCAATTGCGTAGGAGAAGAAAGGGAAAAAGATTGGACATGGGAGAGATTTGCAGCTGTGGGTCTAGCTCACAGCTGTGTGTCTTCGTGCGAACTATCCTCCCGTCGTGTTTCAATTGCCGCACGTATTTCAGAGATCGAATTTATTATCGGCAATTGTTACTCACCGTTAATGCATATAGACACGAAACGATGACTAGTAAATTCTTGGGACAACACATTCCGTCTTGTTCGGCAGTGCTTCCGGTTTTAAGTTAACGAGAGAGAGAGAGAGAGAGAGAGAGAGAGAGAGAGAGAGAGAGAAAAAAAGAGAAAGAAAGAAAGTGGGGTGGGGGAGGATAAGGATATAAAACATCGAAAAAAGGAAAAAGGAACCAAAAAAAATTAATTTATAAAATTTAAAAAAAGAAAGATGACAATCAGTAAGAAGTAAAAAAGTTTAAAGAACGAAAAATCAGTAAATAGAGAAAAGAGAGATAAACGAAAAATTAGTAAAAATATAAAAGAGAGTTAAATGAAAAATCAGTACAAAAATAAAAGTTGCGAAAAATCCGTAAAAAAAAGGGGAATAAACGAAAAATCAGTGCAAAAATAAAAGATGCGAAAAATCAGTCAAAATAAAAATAAGAAATAAAAGAAAGAATTAGTAAATAGAAAATGAGAGATAAATTAAAAAATCACCAAAAACCAGAGAAAAAAATGAGACCCAAAAAAATATCAGTAGCAAAAGAAGGGAGACACGAGCAAACAAAAATCCGAAAAAGAACAAAGTTGAAACATAGAGATTCTTGAATTAAAAGAAAGGAAAAAAACAAATGACGAGTGTGCAATTCGTTTTTCGTTTTTTTTCCTTTCAGAGATTCGTTTCTAAAAAAAAAAAATTTTTTAATGAAAAATTCCGACGACTTCAGCAAAAGAAAATGGGAAAAAGAAAAAGAACTGAGAAGGACCAGGATGTCGAGTGATGAAAAAAAAGCGCAAAGGAATAGATTTGTTTGTTTTTTTTTTGATTTTTTTTGTTTAGTTAGATTTGTTCGTTTTTTGCTAAGTTCGATTCGTCAAAGAATGGAAAGAGTCTCGTCTCGTCTCGTCTCGTCTCGTTGCAAATGTATCAGGGAAGACGTCGCCGGAAATTGGTCGGTCCCGTGATCGCGTCCCAGGCGCTGCGACATCTCGTTGATTTTCGCCAATGGGGCAACTGGATACCGAGCCTCTGGCACTCGTGGACGTAAGCGACGAAGGACTCGCAGTAGCAATGCTCCGTAGGGCACTCGCACATATCCTGGAGACAGGACTTGTAGTACATCGTCGGATTGACCTTTTTGTGACACGCGTCGAAGATCTGCGATCTCAGGCGATTGCAGAGCCTGATCGATTGAAACAGAAAACAACAACAAAAACGCAATAAATGTATTTGCCTGATTTTTTGAATTTTTCGTTTACTGAAGAATTTTGAAATTGGAAAAAAATCGTTTTTTTATGATTTTTACTTCACTGGAGAATTTTGAAATGAAAAAAAAAATTGATTTTTTGAGAATTTTGGAATTGGGAAAAAAATAAATTTTTGAGAATTTTGGAATTGGGAAAAAAATAATTTTTTTGAGAATTTTGGAATTGGCAATAAAATAAGTTTTTGGAGAATCTTGGAATTGGGTTTTTGAATGATTTCCGGTTTATTGAAAAATTTTTGAATTGAAAAGAAATACGTTTTTAAAGAATTTTGGAATTGGGAATAAATCGTGTTTTTGAATGATTTTCGGTTTACTGGAGAATTTTGGTATTGGAAAAGAAACGTGTTTTTGGATAATTTTCGGTTTACTGGAGAATTTCGGAATTGTGGAAAGAAAAAAAAACATGTAATTGAATGATTATTTATTTTCGATACGATTATTTTCGTTTTTTAAAGTAATTTTTTACTCGTTGATAATAAAACGTTAAAAAAGGAAAAAAATGGAATTTTTTTACCTGTGATCTTTGCGACCCCGACAACGCCTGTCCCGATCGGCGTTTCCACCGGGACGCGGGCGAGTGCACGATTTTTTGGATCCAACCGCCCAGGACTGTCCAAACGCGTGGGAGTCCTGCAATAGGCGTCCTCGCCTGGTCGTAAAATCGTCCTTCGGCAGGGAATTAAAATTGCCGCAGAGGCCGCAGAGGTTGCCGCGATAGGCGGTAGGGACCGAGACCTCGATGAAGCTTATCCCGTCCCAAAGCACTTTAACGCCAATGTGTGTGCTCACGAGTATGCTGTCCGCTGTCCTGTTTATATCGATTCTGTTCGGCTCCCGGTACGGGGCTTCGATCTTCCTCCCGTTCACCTTCACCCGCATTTTTTGACCGAGATTTATCCTCATATCGCCGATCTGCCGTTCCGTTCGAGTTCGAAAAACATAAACGTACGATAAGCCAACCTTGACATTCTTTTAATCTCCATTACTTTTGTCTCTTTTTAATTCGACATTTTTTGTCCTTTTTCAATGTTCGTTAAAAAAATGAACAGTGAAAAAAGACAAAAAATGTCAAATTAAAAAGGGTCGATGAAAAAGACAAATCAAAAAGAGTCATTGAAAAAGACAAAAAATGTCAAATTAAAAAGAGTCAATGAAAAACACGAAAAATGTCAAATTAAAAAGAGTCAATGAAAAACACGAAAAATGTCAAATTAAAAAGAGTCAATGAAAAAGACCAAAAATGTCAAATTAAAAAGAGTCAATAAAAAAAAAAACAAATTAAAAAGAGTCATTGAAAAAGACAAAAAATGTCAAATTAAAAACAAACCCAAACAAAAATGTTTAGGTTTGTTTGGGTTTCTTAAATCTTCTTTTTTTGTCTTTTTTTAAATCTTCATTTTTCTCGCCGTTTTTCAATATTTATTTTTTAATTTTTTTTCTATCTTCATTTTTCTCGCCGTTTTTCAATATTCATTTTTTTTATTTTTTTTCTATCTTCATTTTTTAAAATGTTTTTCCTTTTTTAGACTTTATTTTTTTGTCTTTTTTGAATCTACATTTTTTTGAAATATCCACTTTAAAAAAATATTAATTCTCACCTTGAGGGTGATGGTTTTGGTCCACGCGGAAGATTTGGTCGAGCGTGCGTCATTGGTTACGCGTATACTGAACGTGTGGCCGACGCAATCGGTCACCAGCTGATACTTGCACGCACCATTGAAACTGTAGAATTTCCCGTCGAATGTCCGGTAATGAGGATCCCCAAAAACGGTACATACTCCGTCGCCTGAACGAGCCGCGATAACAGTGAAAAAAAAATTATTATCAATTAAGTATTAGTTAAACGTAATTTAAAAACGCATTTTTTAAATTCATTAGTTTATTCTTTCGTTTCGATTTTAATATTTCCAACTGAAAATTATATTTGTTTTTAAAAATATTGATATTTATTTAAAAAATAAATAAATAAATAAGGCTTAAAAAATAAATAACTTAGGCTTAAATAAATAAATAAATGAGGCTTGAAAATAAATAAAAAATGAGCTTAAAAAAAAGGCTTACTTTCAACGCAGCGCGGACAGCATTGACCATCGGGATGCTCGAAACGCGTGTTCGGCGGGCATGGAATATTGAGAGGTGGACACAAGGACATGGCGCAGCGCACCGTGCCCTGCATGCAAGCGCATGCCTTGCAGGGATCAAGCTTCCAAGTTTCGCCATTCTGCCTAGGAAAAATTAGGACGTTTAAACCCATAAAGTCGTATAATTTTTTTTAATTCCTTTTTTTTCGATATCGAAAAGTAATTTCGTGATCGCGATAATTAATTAATTTTTAAAATGTGGGAAAACCAATTTAAATTATCATTAATTAAAATATCATTCTTTAATTAATAGGACTATTCATTACCCAGAAAACTAATAAATAAATTATGAATAATCGAATATATTTAAATAAATAAATAAATTATGAATTATTGAATGTGAATAATTAATTAAAGTAATTGATAACAATATTAATAAATTCATTGTAATTATAATAGTAATAATGATATTAAAAATAGTATTCAATAAATAATATAAGAATGATAAAAAAAATGACAAATAATAATAATAAAAATAGGAATAATTATGTTTGAAATAGTAATACATTATTAAAATCTGAAAAACCAAAAAAAAATGATAAAAAATTATACTTAAACAATTTTTTTAAACCCATTGTATTTTTTTTGGAGCAACAATTTTTTTTCGGTTACGAAATTCGAAAAAGGCGATACCGGAAGTGTCTTACCCTCGGCCGGGCTATGAGTAGGGGAAATGAAAAAATGAAATAAAGATGGCGGAAATACTTGCCCCGTAAGTTCGACCGCCGTAAGTACAGGCAGCTCGACTGTACTCGACGAGAGGGCACTGGGGACAGCAGCGGCCCGGTGGTGTCGTTTGGTCCTCGCTGGTACACTCGAGGACCGGACAGGTTTCTCTGGTGCAGGAAACCACCGAATTCATGCAGGTGCAACGGGTGCACTCGTCCTCGTAAAATTGCTTTCCCGAGTCGTGGACGAACGAGCCGAGCATACAGGCACCCCTGGGTGGTGACAAAAATCTTCTGCTACCTACGTGTTGTCGAAATTATCAAATCACGAGGAAACCTTAAATCTCTGGGGCTTCAAATACCAATATTGGCTTGGTCGATTTGAAATTTCGATTTTTTTGACAGATTAATTTTTATTTTTATTTATACATTGATGAACTAGGGGAATTCGGGGTGAAATTAGGATCTAGGGACTATTAGCCTTATTCATTATCGTCGTACTTTGTTTAAACATTTTTATTTATTTAGATTTTTTGACAAATTTTTCTTTTTTTTTTACGGAGATTAAATAGGGGACTTCAGGGTGAAATTGGGCCTTAGAGACTCAAATACAGAAATATAAACAAATCAGTCAAGTTTTCAACTTTTTTTTGTTTTTAATCATATAGTTATGCAATAATTTTTTATGTAATTGAAAAAAGGGCCTTCATGTCGTGAACATAAGTTTTTCGAAAACATATTTTGCAATGAAAAATATAGTAAAGAAATAAATGAAAATTAAATATAAAATAAATAATAATAAAATAAGAAAATAATAACAAAACGACAAAACGATAAAATAATGAAATAAATTAAATAAAAACAATTGAATATTAATAATATTAATAAATGTAGTATTTTTAATGTAATAAAAAAATTAATGAAATAAAATAAGACGATAATAAAAAAATAATAATAAAATAAGAAGAGATAAACAAATCGAGTTTCGAATTTGAAAAAAATCGAAGTTTCATTACGACAGGTAAAAAAAGGAGGAAATCGAGTAGCATACCTTTGCAAGCGGGACAACACTCGCCAGGCTCGTGTACTAGACTGGAGCTCGGGCAATGAAGAACCGGACATGCCTTTTTCGCGCAAATTAGCCTTCCCATGTTGCATCGACAGGTGACACAGGGATCCTCGGCCGTCGTTACCGTTCTCTCCGCCGTGACTTTTTGGCCATTTACGAAACATCCGGCGCAGACAGGGCAGCACTGACCGGGCGGTGCCGGAATCGGATTCTCGCAGGGCGTGTAGCAACGCAGCTTCGATTCCGTAATTACTCCGGCTTTGCAGGTGAGAATTTTGCACGGCTCGTTCGGCTCGGTCCATTCGGTGTCGGACGCGTGATGCACCCCGTTTCTCATGCACCCTGAAAACGAACGAGTCGGAAACGCCAAAACGAAAAAAATATTAAACGCTGATTTAAAAAAATTTTTTTCGGAATTTTTTTTTGTGTTTTTTAAGGTTAGAATAATTTTTTTTGGTAATCTTTATGTGTAAATATTATCTATGTTTTTAGTATATTAATATATATTATATTATACAAAATGAAGAGGCAGAGAAAAAAATCGTGTTTTTTTAAGTTTTTAAATGATTTTTTTAAGGAATTTTTGGGTAGTGGGGGAAATAAATGGTAGATCCGTGCTCAGGGGATAAAATTACATCGAAATGGACCGATAAACAAAATATAAAAAATCCAATTTTATTTCGATTTTTGGGGAAAATACGTTTTTTCACTAAATAATCGATAACTTTTTTCCCTCTAGGTTTTGGAACTTTACTTTGTACTCAATCTCTTCGCTATAATTTTCTCTTCAAAATGCTTTTTTGATCATCAAAATCCGATGATTTTTCGATTTTTGGCAGAATTTCAAAGTTGGACCATCGATTTTTGCTAATTTTTCCATACATACCCCTTTGCCTCTTTTTTTG
>JAPYZJ010002026.1:0-23149 GCA_030522765.1 Ophioninae sp. B BG-2022a
AATACAGGGCCGTCTATACCGGCACGGGTTTTCCACAGTTTCCCCGTGTCCTCGGCAAATGCGGTATAGTGTAGCTAAGTCGGCTGTGGACGCAGTATATTTAGGTTAGCTTAGCGAAGTCCGGGTAGGAAGTGACAGAAAAAAATGAAGCAATGGAAGGCTAGCAAGGAAAAGTGGAAATATTGAAAAATAGGAAATATCAGAAAAATTGGAACTCGAGGAGAAAAAAAGAAATGGAGATATGTAAAAACCCACAAGGGTATACATGGAAATATAAAAGGAATAAAGGAACTCCCCCCCTCCCCCATTATTATTATAATAATTGAGAAAGTAATAATTCAAATCGCCCGCACACGTAGTCCAGCAACGTGTGCTCCATGAGTCTTTTTTTCTCTTCGACATGCACATCATAACAAATGTACAGCTGTATGTAAATATACATTGAGAGGGAGAGAGAGAGATACCAGATTCGGTTCACACATTGAATCCATATGTATCACGAAGGTCGCAATTGCGCATCCGCGATATAAATATAAACAAGACGAAGCTCTGTATCCTTCTCCGTAAAAGTACTGAAAGAGCCGGGATGCAAAAGGCATCGCATCGCAAAAGACGGGCTTCGCGCAATTATTAGAGTGCAACGCGAGCGCTAATGCGAGCAACGCGGTAATTGGATAATTGAACGGATAATTTTAGCTGCGCGGACCCGCGAGTTATCCCGCCAAGAAACATCTCATGAAGATATAGTGGAGAAGCAAATCGTATTGGGCGGGGGAGGGGATGAGAGTAGAATAGTGAACAGAGAGAGAAAAAAAAAACAAAGAAATTGATTATATACGAGCCGTTTGTGTGTATTCTTTACCCACTGGTCCGAAGATGTGCACGCCCGCGTACGTGTGCCAAACATATCCATTCAACGATTGTAGCAATCTAGGTCACGAGAAGAAAATCATTTTGAAAAAAAAAAAAAAATTATAAGAAGATATTCGTAATAAGTGAAAAAGTAATAATAGTATAAAAATGGATATTAATCATGAAACGTCGGAATAATCATTCAGGGAGAGAACGAACAATAATTACAACAAGAACAATAGTAGAATTGCTATTAGCAATAATAATGATAAAAATAACAACGAAATCAGTAATAAAAGTACTTTTGCAAGTTTAAAAAATATTCTATAATATATATCATTGTATTATAATTTATTAACAGTATTAATAATAGCAATAATGTAATTATGTAGATAAATAAATAATCGCTAAATAATAGTTGAATAATGTTCATAATAAGGGCATTTAGGGCGAGGATGAATTACAATAAGAACGATACTATATACTACTATTAATAATAATAATAATAATAATAATAATAGTAACGACAATAATAACAATAGTAATATTATTCATTGTTAAATTATAATATACCTATAAGTAATGAGGAAGTTAGTAATAATACAAATTTTTATATAAATAATTTTGTATGTGATAGATAAATAATAAATAATAATAGATACATAAATAATATAAAGAATACCTACGATACATTTTATTTATCATCATGCACGCTCTTTTTTAAATCTTCAAAATACATTCACTCTTTTTGTATTCTTTGTGCTCATATTTCACGAAGAAAGAAAGAAGTGACGCGTGGGTGGTTTAGCTATTTCGCGTACGGTGATAGCTGAGACGATTGCATCGTTATTTATGCCAACCGAAATTTTTCGTCTCGTCGGCTTTAATCGCGCTAAACGTTGCCTTTCATCGGCCGTCATCGTCTTACTTTCGAGGCCATTTCCCAGGATCCGTATAATCGAATTCGTCACGATCGGAAGGACTAAGCGTTATATGTCGTGGGTATGTACGTCGATCGGTTCACGACCCCTGGGTACTCGTGTACGCGTATCAGAGAGGGTCGAGAACAGCCGCCCGATGTTGTTCGCTGCTAAGCTAATATCCGGACGGCACGCCAGCTATTACCGAAATGAAAAGCTCCCGAGAGGATCGCATTTCAGAGCTGGCAAGCAAAAGAGGGTGCGACCTGGCGTCGCGACTAACGCGGGCACGTATCAAACCATCCGGGGTTTCCTCGTCAGACTCAACTCGCGAGTTTCAAGAGCCAAGTTCGATCCACCGGTAATACACACGTATCGACGTTTTAAAAGTTCCCCGAGACTCCGGGCCGTTGCTCGATTGGGTTCCTGAAATTCTCGGATTTTTTTGGGTTCTTCAACTCACGGACCAAACACGGGCCTGATTCCTGACGTTTGAGTTTGCATTGATGGAAAATAACGTTTTTTTTTAATCATTTTTATTAATTTATATTTTCTTATTTATTTATGTATAAATGTGTATATAGTTTATATATTTATCGAGTTATTTATGTATGATTGATATAGTAATTATTTAATTTATATATGTGTATAAATATTCATTAATATATATTTTTTAATGTTTGGGTTTGTTTTATTTTACGAATACGAAATTCTGTAGTCAATCCAGGTCAATTCTGCGGCCTGAATCCGCGAGGACAATTGACTTGTCGAAAAAAACGATACTTTTAGTGTTATCCTCATGATGAAAACTCCAACGTCGGGGATTTTGAAAATTTTTTTCTGTGGAGAGTATGGCGAGGATATCCAAAAAGATTATAATGCATAATAATAATAACAAATAAATAATAAATAAAACAAAGAACTAATACAATCATAGAAATAAATGAATAAATAAATCATAAATAATAACGATAATAAAATTAAGAGAGAGAGAGAGAGAGAAAGAGGGAGAGAGAGAGAGAGTAAGTTCACGGTTAAGTTTTCCTTCGTCTCGGTCAGCGGGAGGACTCGAGAGGTTTTATTGCGTCGGTGGTCGGTCGAGTGCACCACACGGCTGCCCTTCGTATTTTATAAATCGTTAGACTCACCGCGAGCATAACACATCTGTGTGCGTTACACACGTGTGCACGCGTGGGTCCGTCTGCGTACAAAGGTGTATCGGCGTCGCGACGGCGTATAGTTGTGGTTTCGTTTCTCCCTCCTCCCCTCCCCCCCCCCTCCCTCCTCCCCCGTCTCCTTCGCTCCGTCGTTCTCTTCTCTCTCGCTCTTTCTTACGCGCTCGTTTGGCCGTGAACCGCGGATGACCCGCGACACAAACAGCTTTGGCATACACGTTTCTCCCGTCTGGACTGCTCCTCGATTTCTTCTTCTCCTCCTTCGCCTCGTTCTCGTTCTTCTCTTCCTCTTTTCTGCTTATATTTTCCCTCGCTCTCTTCTTATTCTCCCCGGGCTTTGCCCCTCGACATAAATCTACCTGCGCGCGACCGCAGGACCGCGTCGCTGGATCCGAAAGGAGACGGCTGCAAGACCGATTTCTCGCTGCACATGCATCCACCCCCGTTGAGCCGGCATTCTGCTGGAGAGCGAGAAAGAGGGACACAGAGAAATTATGGTGATAGAGTTTATTATGCCCCAGTTATACTTTCACGCACGAGTACCAAATAATAACGAAAATTACGAAGAAAACGGACATAAACTATATATATATATATATATATATATATATATAATAACTGAGGAGAATAATAGAATGAAAAGGATACAAATAATAAGAAAAATGACAATAATTTGTTTGTAAAAGACTTGTACCTAAAGTCACGTAAATAAAACTCGAATATATAATAATAATAATAACAAGAAAAATAATAATAAAATATAATAATAATAATAATAATAATAACGATAGTAATAGCAAACGCAATTTTAAAAATCAAATGTAAAGATTAAGTAAATCAGTAAGTAAGTAAATAATGTAAAGTTATAAGTGTAAGGCGAAAAAGTGACATACATAAATATTAACCTAAGACTTGAGATTGAATGTAGAATAAAAGGGTTAATGTGAGAAGGTTGAATTTAAAAAGTAGAAACTGCTTTACGTGATGTATCAGTGCGAGATAGATGGCTGAAATCGTTTAATCGAGATTTCTCAGAGATTAAGCATTTTTTAAGGTTAAATAAAACGATAAAGCTCTGCGTCTATCACTTCTACAGAGCCTAGGGCTCAGTTCGACGAAACAAATGTGAATGTTTATGGAAAAAGTGATTTTGAAAATTTGTAAAATTATGTGAAGATTTTACAAGTTCGTAGAGAGATTGAAAGAGAGAGAGAGCGAAAAGAGAGAGAGAGAGAGAGAGAGAGAGAAAGTGGGAAAGGAGAAAGAGAAGGACAACGCTCGAGGGAGGTAATTCAATTAGGACTTCTTGTCCTGCCTATTTCAACCAAAGTTGTGGCAGGATGAAAAGGCTGAACGAACGAGCGAGAGAAAGAGAGAGGAAGAGAGAGGACAAGAGTCACCACGAGATACGTGATCTCTTGCTGCGAAGATCCATTGATGGAGGAGTCTTGAGTTCCGAGGAGATTAATGGACGATTTGAAACGATCCCCCTATCCCCTCATCAGCGATTGATCGCTACAAGCTACTCAAGCTAGCTTTTCTCTTCCGCTCTATCCTCGCGTTCATCTCGACGAATGTACGGAATAAACTCGTTCTTTCGTCCTTTCATGCAGCGACGACCAACCTCAACAAAGGGCGCGGCTCTTTACCGAAGATCTTAAATATATCGTCTCTTGATTGGGCGTACAGTCAGGAACGAGACGCGTCGAAGAGAATTAGAAAATCAATTAAAGAAAAGCTGTTTATATCAGTATGGGTTTTCCATAGTTTCCCTCTGCCAAATGCGAAATCGCAAATGCGTTAACCGATCTTGAGGAATTATCCTGAAAGTAAAAAAAAAAAAATTCCAGATCAGAGGTTAACTTGTGATTACAGGAAACGTCGAATTCTATTCACACTTCAAACTACTAGTCAATTTGGAAATGATTTTTTTCCTCGAGAATCAAATTTTCAGAAGGGTGTATACGATTTTTCCACGTTCAATGAATTTTTACTTTAATTTTGGTACACTTGTTCACTGCCTCAGTAATTTAGCTTTGAACAATAATTTTCTTTTTAAATATGTATATTTTTTCAAAATCAGTTTTTAATAATAACGATGTCATTTAATATTCGGAAAACAAGGTTTTTCTTCATTGTTGTAATAACAACAATGATGCCACTTTCTTTTAAAAAATCAGACAATTAATTCGAACGTTTTTTTGAAAAGCACGAAAACGAAAAAAAATCCTTCTTCATCAATATTATCGTTTTTTTAATATTATCGATATTTAATTATATATTTTTTTCAATCGTTTTTTTTAACTTGTTTCGACCGCCAGGAAATGTCAAATTCGATCGACGACCGACACGTTAAAACAGGCTTTAATTTGGGAGGGGTTATAACACCACAAGGGTGTTCCTCGTAGCGCAGGAATTAACAAAAAAAAAAAAACGAGACAAAAAAGAATAGTACACACACCCTCGGTATAACGGGAATCATTCGATATCGAATTCCCGCCGTGTTATACGAGTTACCCGTCTCTTACCAGTTCTACGTATGTACCCAAACGCACGTGTTACATATATACACGAAAGTGTGGTTGCCGGTACAGAAACCGAAGGTGCACACGCTATACTCCTGGGAGTCGTTTCGTTCGAGTTCTCTTCCTCTCCCGATTCATTCTCGTCGCGGATTTCATTCATTCATTCATTCGCGCAGAAGCCTCGTAAGAGTGGTCACATACGAGCCATACGTATATCCTGCATGTGCGTCTCCTCGTCGTATCGTGCTCAGCTTCGTGTGCACTCGCTCACTTCCCCGCAAAATTCTCCTTCGCAACTCTCAACGTCTACATAATTATCTTCGATTTTCTTTTTTTTTATATATTAGGTGACGCAAAAGGAAATTCAAAATCACAAAACTGTCGCAAAAATTTGTTTAGTACGAAATTTCATCTTTCTAACGCCATCTAGTGTAATCCGATCGGACTTATATAACGCGAGATCAAGCCTAAAGGGAGATCGAGACTAAAGTCATGTATTGGAAAAATAATGGATTTCTTTTTACTACACCTAATAGATAAAAATGAATTTCTGTGCGTGAGCCTCACAGAACCTCGAAAAAGTCTCGATGGATTTGAATCATTTATTTTGTTCGTTTGGGTTTGTTTATTTTGTTTGTTTACTTTTATCGGTTAATGTATACATTCTGACGTAGAAAATTAACCAAAGCAAAGTTGATGAAAAATTGAAAATTAGAACATCATACTGCATCATGATACAGTGCTACAACATTATTTCAAGGGCACAAAATTCAGAAATGAAGAAAACATCGAACAAAAACTAGTTAAATTTTTCGTCTCGAAAGATGAAACATTTTTCAAAAATGGGATATGCAAATTGCCCTCACGCTGGCGAGAAGTCATTAACAATAATAATAATAGTAATAAAGCCATTAATAATAAATTACATTATTCGATCAAATTCGGGTTTATCGTGAGCAAAAATTGTATTTTGTTTTATTCCAAAAACGGACAGAACTTTTCTGTAGACTTGATATACACGAGACTTTCCCTTTTCCCCCATAAGTCCGCTAGTTCCTCCATTATACCGTCGAGACACCGGAGTGTATTTTTATATGCATACGTGTGAAGCGCACGGATGTGATTCTTTCTAGTTGTCGGGTTTGATCGGCGCGTGCCAGTCTGGAGCCACATAAGTGGTACGTCATCGCTTCTGCTTGCACATATCTAGATTAGGTGTAGTAAAAAGAAATCCATGTTACGCCAGATGGCTTTAAAAAAATGAGATTTCGTACCAAAAAAAAAGCTTTAGCCACAGTTTCGTGATTGGTTGACCCCAGAAAATAATGGATTTTTTTTTACTAAACCGTGGGTGTGCAAACGCTGTTTACGCGCAAGCGGATGAGGCCTGACGTTGAAACGAACGAATGGAGAAATGACGACCCCGATGACGGTACGAATTCCTCGGGTTTCCAAAGCTGAATTACCATCGCGATCGTCGATTTTTTGACTCTGTAAATGTAAGTGGCAATTATGCCACTTGTGCGATATCTTTATGTGGATTTATGCGCGCAAGCATTTTTTTCTGATCTTAATTGTAATTCGCTTTTGTCAAACTCGGTCATGAAGCCAGCATTACGTATATGTATAGAAGATCGGCTTTGTGACCCACTTTGGGAAAAAGCGAGCTGTAATATCGCGACTCTGCGTTCTCAAACGTACGTGGCTGGATACATGATTTTTTGGAGAGAGAGCCCACGTGCAGAGAGGAACGAATTGAGCACTTGAGAACGTTTTTCTTCCTTATACGAGAAACAATAACGCACGGAATTTAAGAACAATCAGAGTTTTAGAAAAGAAGAATTTTTTAAATACTTTCGCATTTGCGTTCGTTTCGTCGTCGCGGAGACGTGTCGTTACTGAGAGGTTAAGAAAGAATCCAAAGATCGATGCGCGAAAAGTTAATCAAATAAAAATGACAAAAAAATTCGAAAAACATTGAATTTCGTCGATTTGAGACCACAGAACGCTTTGGGTTTGGTCCATTTCATTGTACTTCATTTTCATGATTACTTTACTGTGATTATAGTCCCGTCAAATCACGAAAAGAAAAAACACTAAATTTGGTTTTTTGGAGACTATACAGGATCGATAGGGGGGTGTATTCTGAGCATATATTCCAATTTGAGGGATTCTGGGGAGGTCAGCTCAAGGTCATTTCGATGAAAACGCATTTAATTCGATATCTCGAGAACGATTAGTGTTAGGTAAAAAATTAAAGAGACCTTTTCTCTTCTAAATAAAATTTACTAACTTTTTTGTCTAAAACTTTTTTTTTTATCATCAATAATTTTCAATTTATCACTTCCGAAAGTAAAAAATTTTACTTTTTTTTTTATTTTCTCCCCAACCGGTCAATTTTATTAAATTTTACCGATTATCAAACTGTTAGATCTTTTAATTATGAACAACTTTTTCCTTAAACTTTTTCGGTTTCCATTTTTAATGGAACGTAATTAAAATACGCATTCAAATAGCAATAATAATACCGACAAACAAAATACTCAATACCTCGTAATGGCTAATTTGTCGTTCGTTACACTAAGACAAATTAGCCATTACGAAGTATTGAGTATTTTGTTTGTCAGTATTATTATTGCTATTTGAATGCGAATTTTAATTACGTTCCATTGAAAATGGAAACCGAAAAAGTTTAAGGAAAAAGTTGTTTATAATTAAAAGATCTAACAGTTTGATTATCGGTAAAATTTAATAAAATTGAACGGTTGGAGAGAAAATAGCGAAAAATAAAAAAAAAAGTAAAATTTTTGCCTTTCGGAAGTGAACGAAACCACAGGTGTCATCGAGGAATCATAAAAGTACGAAAGTGTTCGAAAGACGTTCGCGCATTATTATTTCTTGAGGTACGAGCGAGGTAAACGGAAGACGGGGACGCGAGTGTCTGAAGCGCCAAAGATCGTGAATTATTAAGCGTCTTCGATCGCCGTTTGTCTGGTACAAATGGAATTGTCGGTGTTGCCGAGCGCTCCGATCCTTTCTTCGATGTTGGTGCGAACGGTCTTTCCCGTTTGTCGGCCGATCGTTTTCCCTCGTGTTGACGGAATGAAAATTTAGCGCGTACACAAATGTGAAAGACACGCACCAACGTGTGCCAACGACCGGCAACGATTTATTCTCCGGGCGTTGCGGGATATTATAAACGCGAGAAATCTTGAATACACGCGGAGACCGGATGCCACGCGATCGCGACAACGACGAAAAAAAAAACGAGACGATCGAACAAAAAAAAAAAAACGGTAAAAACAAACGGAAAACTGAACGGATAAAAAAGAAAAAAAAATAATAGGCGAGTCGAACCGGCAATTAAACGCAAAAATTTCACGCGAGGAATGGCTATTGTCTCGTGAATCCGCGTACGATTGAAACACCGCGGGATAATAATAAATTATTCCTGTGTATCCTCTTAATATAATGCCGGTCTTGTCTTGCAATCATTAGAGAACAATTTTCACTGCAACGTGCGTACGTGTACGTTAGAAATGTGTCGCTCCCTGTTTCTCTCTTCCAACCCAATGTTCAACTTTTTCCTTTTTTTTTTTATCGTACTTTCCCGAGCTACTTCGTTTCTCGTCTGCTCTTTTCATTCTCTCGATCGAGCGTGCATCGATATCTTTTCTTTGATTTCTCACGCGAACAAGAATAATAATAAGTTCATTTTGACATTGTTACCTCGAAGTATCAAAAACGACTTTTTGTCGTAGATGATAACGAAATCAATGATAATGTAGCGGCACAAAGAAAAATTCATAAACGTCGATAATAATGAGATCGTTTTTTTGACGCGTGACGTAATCGTTTCCGATTTCGCGATAGCGATTTTCAAAAAGATACTATTATAAGTATCTATTATTGTCGTTTTGTTATCTTTTTATTGTTGCCTATCATTATTATTATTATCGTTATCATCATTACCAGCGGGATGAAAATAATCGTAATAAAAACAATAACAGCCGTTATTATTATACGTATCTTTTATTCAATTTTTTATTCAATTTCATTTCTTTTTCACTCAAATGGGTCTAAGTAAACAAAAAAGAATAAAATATGAATTTAATTTATTACAATATTCAAAATAATAATAATAATAATAATAATATAATTTTTTATTATACCGAGATATTTTTTATTATCTATTTAATTTTGTTTGGATTTTATTAAATCTTGAATATGATTCAATTTTTCATTGAAATAATCAGTTCGTTCGAACAATAAAAATTCTTATAATTATTGATAATTGTAATAATTGTTGTGGTGATCAGTACACCTTCCCATGCGCTGTTCCATCAAAGTAATTATGCAGTTGCGGCTCTCCGCGGATAATATAATTATCGGGGAAAAAGAGCAGAGTGCCGTTTCGACGCCGTCGAGATTAAAGAAGAGCTGTCGAAGATGCCGATCTATTTGTTTTTCTATTTTATTCCATACGCGCGTGTGCATGCGTGGTTTTATTCTTCTTCCTCACTTTTCATTCTCGTTCATAAAAATCGTCGAAGTCTGCGGTGGCTTTTGTAAACGCGCAATAAATCCCACCTTTTCTTTTTTCTTCCACGTTGATAATTTTTTGTATCAGTTTACGTACACGCCGCGAGTGTATACGTCCGGGATCCAACCGTTATATACATAGATTTGCGTGAAACACATATCCGTTAACTTGATTAACGATAATTCACGTATGTACGCGAAGGAAAAGAGGCTGCGACGGTGTATGTGTGCGTTGATACGGAAGAAAACGATGACGTACTTTTCGTCGTACCGAGCGTATGATCCGAAGCACTTTCCGCAAATATGTTAATTTACGTTCTGTTTTTCCTGATTTCAAATTCTGCATGGAAAGATTTCTAATTCCTTATTGAAAGATTTTAAAGACTAAAATATCTCATGGTAGTTTTTCCTGAATCCAAATTCCTCAAGAAAATTTAAATTTTTTAATTAAAGTCTTTAACTTCTTTAATTTTTTATTAAAATGCAGTTAAATTAAAATGAAGTCTTCGATTTAAAGGCTTTGAATTTTAAAGTCTTTAAATTCATCATGAAAAGACTTCAAATTCCTCATAAAATGATTTCAAGTTCTTCATGAAAAGATTCTCATACGTTGTACGTATAAATAAATCAATAAAATTAAAAAAACTCAATATATTTTAAAATATTTTTCATTAAAAAATAAGTTAAATTTTCATATTTTACTAACCCGAAAAAAACATTTACATTTAATTTACATTTACATTTCCTTATTAAAAAATGTGTTTCTTTCAAAATAAATATCTCTTTAAAGTTCTATTTTGTGATTACCTTTTTATGACATTATTTTTTATTTTCCATTTATATCTTAATTTCTGTTTTTATTTATAATGTAAATGAAAAAAATGCATCTTCAATTTCGAAGAAATGAAAAATGTAATTCATGTGTGCATAGACATCAGTTATTTACTGATTCACCATCGGCGATTGAAATTTCAACGATTTTATTTGGCACACCCTATACGCGTGTTTAGACGAGCGGGAGCGGATTTTTTATTACCGTGTTATGTATGTGTGATCGTATGATCGTATACGTACTTACATATGTATATATATAGTTTGATCCAGAGAGCGTGCAACACGCACGTGAACGCGTCGCTCTCACCTCCGTTCCTCCATGGACTTGGGACTAGCTCGTTTAAAATTAATTATTTCTTTAGCTGCTCCTAATCACGACAATAACGCCTTTTTTCCATCGATCTTGGCGTGGCTTAACCCAGTCTTGTATATATGCGTTGTATATGTATATGTACAGGGTGTCTCACGTAAGAATGTCATCCGTGAATTGGGGAGTTGGCCGCGAAATTCCGAGTCGATTGATACAAGCATGTATGGTTCCCGGATCAATCCCTGAATTGTTATTAATTTTGAAAGGCAGCCAATCAGGAGCGCCCGTTTAGCGAGCTTAGCCTCGAAATAATTAGTTTATTTAGACTCTAGTGTGATATCGCAGGTCCATGTCGGTGCATTTTTATACCTTGAAGACAAATCCACAATTTAATTCGCATTGAACTCTCCACTTCTAGGGAAAAATGTCGAAAAAATATTCTAGAAAGGTTTTTCCCGTTTTTCCAGTCTAATTTTGCACTTTCGGCAAAATTTCGGGCATATTCGTTATCAGCAGAAAATTTCCGATTATATAGACCCTTTTAAGAGTTTAAAATTGGAAAAAAATATTTTTCGACTTTCCCGGCCACTTTTCCGGAATCTCGAAAAACACGAAATTTCAAAAGATCGTAGGATCATCTTCTTATTAGCTATGGAGATTCATTCGATGGGTTTGGAAAAGGTTTTTGCCTGACTTAAATAATGGCGTTGGATTCGTATTGATATCTCGTATAGTTTTCCCGGAAAGTCCACTCGAAAAACCACAAAAAACGAGGCAAAGGGGTAAGTATGGAAAAATTGGCAAAAATCGGTGGTCCAACTTTGAAATTCTGCCAAAAATCGAAAAATTATCGGATTTGAATTTTCAAAAAAGCATTTTCAAGAGAAAATCATAACGAAGAGATTGAGCAAAAATCCGATGATTTTTCGATTTTTAGCAGAATTTCAAAGTTGGACCATCGATTTTTGCACATTTTTCCATACATACCCCTTTGCCTCTTTTTTTCCGGTTTTTCGAGTGGACTTTCCGGCAAAACTATACGAGGTATCGATACGAATCCAACGCCATTATTCAAGTCAGGCAAAAACCTTTTCCAAACTCACTGAATGAATCTTCATAGCTAATAAGAAGATCATCTTACAATCTTTTGAAATTTCGTGATTTTCGAGATTCCGGAAAAGTGGCCGGGTAAGTCGAAAATAATTGTTTTCCATTTTTAAACTCTTAAAAGGGTCTATTTGATCGGAAATTTTCTGCTGATTACGAATATGCCCGAAATTTTGCCGAAAGTGCAAAATTCGACTGGGAAAATGTGAAAAACCTTTCTAGAATATTTTTTCGACATTTTCCCCTAGAAATGAAGAGTTCAAGATGAATGAAATGGTAGATTTGTCTTCAAGGTAGAAAAATACATCGACCCGGACCTGCGATATGACACTAAACGTCTAAATAAAATTATTATTTCACGGCTAAGCCCGCTGAACGGAAGCGCCTGATTGGCTGCCTTTCAAAATTAATAACAATTAAGGCGTTGATCCGGGAACCGTACATGCTTATATCAATCGACTCAGAATTTCACGCCCAACTTCCCATTTCACGGATGACATTCTTACGTGGGACACCCTGTATAAATCCGGGCATACACATCAAAGAACGTGGGAGCACAAGTGCACCGATCTTTTTGTTGCGCCGATATTGTTTATACATATAAGATTTTTATTATAACTGCTGTGTAATAGCTCGTTCACGCGGCTTGCCCATTCGTTATTACGGATATGGTGAGATGAGTCGAGAGAGAGACAGAGAGAGTGGGCAGCGGGAGAGAAGGAAAGAAATGCTGAAGGATTAATAAGAAAAGGGAAGAGAAAGATATTAAGCCGGATAGCAATAAAAATTCCACTTGGCAGCAATTGTGCGTGGGTATGCACTGAATTTACCAAGTATATATCAACCCCGTCCGCTTTTGTTCACATCCGTTCCGTCCGAACTTATCTTTGCAACGATATCATTTTTTTTCGTTTATTCTGCCTTTATTTCTTATTACCGTAAAAAACTGAATTTTTCTGTTTTCTTTTGTTATCATAGCTTTTCAACGTTGCACACTGCAAACGTATTTTAAAAATTTCGTCTATACTTCTTCACATATTACCAAACCAAAAAATAAAAATAAATCTGAAAAAAAAGAATACGATGAAGCCAAACGACCGAGTGACGAAACCTGAAACAGGTTATCCGGAACGTATTCTTATTTCTGGCATTTCATTCAAGTTTGTTGGAATTTTTGGGTATTTCATTTTCGGATCTTCACGGGGTTCGTACACCGATATTATGGTTTTTTTTTCTTCACCCTTTGAGGTAACTGCACCTAATTTACCGTCTTGAATGTTCGACTGAGAGAGAGAAAGAGAGAGAGAAAGGAAAAGAAGATGCCGCGGCGCTGAGGGGCTTGTATTTTTTTTTAAATCCTCAAACCCGAGCACAACGGAAAAAAAATTGTACCCGTGCGAGAGCGGGACACGAAGAGCTTCGGGGTGCCTGGAAAACGGAGGCAATAAATTGAAACGCGCGTACTTTGCTCCTTGGACGGCTGTCCGGTTTACCGGCAATCAAGTACGTGTACCTGCAAGAGACCGCGGCGTTATATCGGCCCGAGAGCAGATGCTGATTGCCATACTTCTTCCTCTCAATATGTTCTACCGGGAGCTCCCTAATTTTTTTTTCTCCATCGCAAACGTTTTTTTTTTATGCGCGCTGTGTACTTGCCATGCTCTCGTGATTTCGCGATACGATACTCGCGCCCTCACAAATATTCGTTCCTACGTCAATTATCTTTTTTATTTTCCAGTCCGCCGGGTTATTTGTGGGATGAACCTTTTCAAACGATTTTTTCTTTCCTAAAGGTCGATCGATAAATTCATTTTTTATCTGGTGAGAATATTGAATTTACGAAGTTAGCATTTTTTTTTTGTAATTCATCCATGGTTTTTTCAAGTTCGAGGTTTTTTTGGATCGATGAATTATGATAAACTGTGATGTTTTTATTTACACAAATGTTGGTGATTTATTTTAGTATCTTGCTCGTGTTTAGACTGATGAAGGTTCAGTAATAATAATGTATTTTTGACATTACTATTTTTTTATGATTGAACAATCTTTGAAGTTTCGAAAATTATTATTATTCGAAAATTATCAAACTGGCAGGCTGTAGAAAATAGTACGATTTCTTTAGAAAAAAATGGCTTGGATAATTTGTTATTAAAAAAGGAATAAACTCATCGAAAAATCGCTTGATCATGGGACGAGAAGTGTTATAAACAATACTCCGTCCATATTTTTAACTTTCACAAAATGTCTACTGAAACTCAAAATGAAAACCCATTTTCAAATCCATTTCGAAAAAGATCGTATTTTCAAAATATCAAACTTTTGCAGGTCCTCTGATACAATAATAATAAACTTATCTAAAAAATCATAGACTCGAATGAAAAATAATTCTTTGCATTAAATACATTTTTGTACAAAAATAGTCAATACTGATTTTCGTATTTCTATCAAATTTTCGGTTTAAAAATGAAACCTGAGTTCTGCAGTTCCAAGGGAATGTAATAGAAAAAAAGTGTCGACAATATCTAGCCAACAAATATCCCTTAATTTACGAGAAGACTTTTCAAAAACTTGTTCTGTGATGTTCGAGATAAGTTTTGAGATAAGGAAAAAATCGCTTTCGTCTCTTTCTTTGGCTTATTTAAGTACACAGAGAAGATTTTGAGGACATCTGTCGTGAGGGTCTTCAAAGCATCCAATCAGCCCCATTTACACCATTGTACAGTTTTATTCTCTTTGAAACGACTTTTGCTAACTCTGATCACACTGAGGAAAAAACAATCACAAAAAAAACTTAAAATGTCCCTAAAGTCAACGATAAAAAAAAAGTTAATTTCTCAAAGTAGCCCAATGAGCTGATAGCCAACATTACGTTGATACGGTGGTTTTAAAATATCTTTATCCAGATATTTATAAATATACGAAATTTTATCAAGGCGTTGCTACATAGATTGTCGAAAACTACGTGATAAGTAAGTGGCGCAGGCTCGCTATGTACACATCAGAGATTTATTCTTTACTTTTTTTTATAGTTTCACGTATAAATTTCCTCCTAAGCAAACCTGTGAGAAAAGGTAATGAAAAAGAAAAAAAATCACGAAATCTTCTCGTGACGTGGAATTCTTCCAATGAAGTAAAAGAGTAATGGTCATAATTAAATTTCTCAGGTAGCAATTTGTTCGAGGTTGGCAAGGTTGCATTTTTTTTTTACTCTCTGAGACACGTGGCAACGTGATTCCGTGCACGATTTATTTCCAGATGACCAGGGAAAGAAAGAGATAGGAGAGAGACTGATCGATCGATGTTAAGCTCGGTTAAAAAACGAGAAACCAAACGCATATATACTTAGAATTAACAAGATCGTAAGAAGACAGTATTTATATAGTAAAACATAAATAATGGAGTAAAAAAGGCAATAGATGTAAGTTGATGATAGAAAATAATAGTATTAGATAGAAGTGTCGCTAGAAATGTTCGTCGTTAATTTGCTTTTTATTCATGATAACAATAAATAAATAAAAAATAACGAACAAAATAATCTCATTGCTTTTGGATAATAAAAATTTATTAGAAGAAAAAACATTAATCTTTGGAGTAGGATAACAGATATATCACCTTCGAACAATGACATAAAGGAATACATTTTTTTAATCGTTAAAGTAAAATAGAAATATATCCTCTTCGAAAAATGATAAAAAAAATAATAATGTTAAAAAAATTGCCACATTGTTTTTGTACAATGATAAAAACAATTGTTTTGTTATCGTCGCATTGTCGTTTCACACTGATAAAAATAAAGAAAAAAAAAACCGTTACATTGTAAAGATTATCAACGTGAACGGTCTCCCATCGAAGTGTTGGCCCAAGATGTGGTGAAGACATCACTGAAACGGGACTGCCATAACCGTTCGTTGTATCGAGATTATTTTTCATTCGATTTTAATTGGCACGATATTGCCCGACCCTCGTTGGACCTCTTCGCAGGCACGTGCCGCGAACAATGAATTGGACGTATATAGAAGCATAACCGTACCGGTGAAAACGTACGGCAGACACGCGATCGCGGCTTGGCTCACGAGTAAGTCTCACGGACAATTTCCTCGCGCGATTCCCGTCCGGCGAGTTACTGGTTGGGAAAACGAGGCGGTTCGTACGAGCTGGAGGCTTTCGCCAAGAGATGTCGCCACGAGTCACGCGGGAAGCCTCGCCCGCGTTTTGCCCAGGCAACCCCTTAAAACGAAAGGGTTTTTACGAGGACCGGGAACTTTATAACGAAAGGTCCCAATTTTGAAAAGTGAATAAGAAAGAAAACAACGAAAAAATTGAAAAAGATTTGGGGTTTGGAAAAATCTCGAGATTCGTTGGTGTCTGAAGTAAAAATGGGGCTTTCATCCCCAGGTGCAAGATACGCATGCCCGGAAAGCTTTCCCTCTCTTCGCTCAATCCCTCGGCGGAGTAATCCGCTATTTTGACAGTACGCCCTAAGCCATCAAGTTCGGTCGATGCGGCCTTCTTCCTTATCGAAAAACAGGCCGGTCGCAGTCTCTTCATCGATTGCAACCTCGTTGCCACCTCGTTAGTTTTCATCATTTTTTTCCCTGTCAACGTGACTGACTCGCGTCACGCGTTTGCCGGAAACTCTGGATTACGAAAGTACGAGTTTATTCGCGGACGTGTGTGTGTGTCTGTGTTCAATTGCAATTTACCAGTGAGCAGGAAAAAGTAGGTGAAGAGTGGCCATTGTTGAGATTACGGAATTTGATAAGAAACAAATGAACGGGTTTCCTTGCCCCGTGATAATCAGGTCAGTCGATAGACCTTCCTACCTTGTGTGGGGATGAAGATTCCCACCCCTAGAGGAGCCAACTTGCCTTGTAGCCAGGAAAGTTGATTCGACGCCTCTTGCGCAATGCCAATGAGGAATCTTGGGCGAATTCTTATCAGTGATGTCGAAAATACTGGTCATTGAAGCACCTGGAGAACAGAAGAATCAGGAGTGTCCTGAGGATAGGCTGGATTTGCTGATGTGTCCTCGTCGATAATAATCATGGTGTTTAATGGTTCTTATCGTGATAGAACGTCCCTGTGACGACCGGAACTTCATCAGTTATCGATATTCTCTCTGTCGTGATCCAATATTCAACACCACGTGTTTTCCTCGTTCCCGGATGAATCGATCGACGAAACTAGGCCCACCGAACTCCGGACGCCCCGAATCGAAAATGGCTTTGCCACTGATGAAAATCGTTCGTCGAAAGCTATCGGAATATCTGCTCTCCGTTGGATAACGCAAGCTACTGTCCAACCATCATGAGTCACTTTGATTGGAAGCTCTTGAGACGCAAAAAGGTACAGGGAATTGGACCAGGGTGGGGAACGTCGTAGAAATGAAAACCTTTCGTTTGACCGTTGATTCAAAGACGTTGCTTCGAGTTCGACTCTGAGCAAACCTCCGCGTATTCATCATTGATTTTATTCAATTCTTCGTCAAGGAAGATTCCAAGGAAAAATATTATCGGTCTTCTGTGTGATTCACTGGAAATTACTGCCTTGAGGGTATCCTCATGTGAATGCGGATATTTAACAAAGTTCTACCTTGTTGACCACGATGTTGAAGATGTTCCAGGTCGAAACGTTATTTTTTTTTGTGAGACTGTATTATTTTAAGACTATGGTTAAGAAAACAAGGTTAAAACAGACTTTGATCAAGAAAACATGATTTGGACAGACTTCGATCAAAAAAACATGATTTGGACAGACTTTGACTAAAAAAACATGATTTGAACAGACTTTGGCCAAGAAAACATAATTTAAACAGACTATGATCAAGAAAACATGATTTGACCAGACTTTTACCAAGAAAACATGATTTGAACAGACTTTTACCAAGAAAACATGATTTGAACAGATTTTCACCAAGAAAAGATTATTTGAACAGACTTTGGCCAAGAAAACATAATTTAAACAGACTTTGGACAAGAAAACATGATTTGACCAGACTTTTACTAAGAAAACATGATTTGAACAGATTTTGACCAAGAAAAGATGATTTAAACAGACTTTGGCCAAGAAAACATAATTCAAACAGACTTTGACCAAGAAAATGGCGTTTGACAAGTGTCGAAGTATCTGTTCTTGCACATAAGTTGAAAATGTGCTAATCGCAATGCAGCGATCATTTGAGTCTACAAGAAGTCAGATCGATATCACGTGTTATCGCGATCGACAACAATGATGCAATTTTTCATTGATTTCCCAATTATTCGCGATTCCACTCGGTAATCGCGTTTATGGAACCAATAATCGTTTCTCCTCGTGATCGAGCGGGGTTTTATCGATGCAGATTGCATCTTTCCTCGTGTTTTGGATATTCCTCGAGTATTTATACTCGGCGGTGCTTCTGACTTTGCGGGATGAGTTAACGAGTTGAACGCAGATGAGTCGTGGCGATGGAGGCGAAGAGAAAGAGAAAGAGAGAGAAGAGAGTTACGGAGGGCGCAAAAAGGATTAGCTTTCACCCGTGGGCTGTTCAAGAACACGAATAGTACACTCGCGAGGCTAAAATACGAGTATGATGACGAAGAACGAAGGGAAAAGGAAGAGAGAAGACGATGAGGAATTACACTTGATAGCTCGAGGACGCGAAGCCTCCGCGAGAACCTCCTTCCTCTTCCTCTTGTTCTAACGGTCCACGTACCCCGCTATACTCTTAATTGATAACCGAATTAGCATAGGAGTACCCCTCCCATGCTCACCATCTCCCCTCGAACGGATGTGTGCGCATGCGTGTGCGCATCCCTCTCTTCTATTACGAAACTGAATAAATCTGATTCGAAACTCCCGGTTATTACCCTCTATGGGCTCTGCCGTTTCAATCAAAATATACAGGGTGTGGCGTAAGTAATGGATAACCTTGTATTGTCGAATAAGGGACCTTAAGCCCTATCTAAAAAAAAAAATTACAAACTGACTCAACTACTCTTTGTGATAATTTTTTTGTAATTTTTAGAAAATTTACTTTTTCTGTTCACTTTATCGGCCACCATTCATTTAAAAAAAGGGATTATTACAGTCGACTACAGACTGTAAAATACGTTTTTTTTTAATGTACGTGTTTTTAATTAAAAAATTATCACAAAGAGTAGTTGAGTCAGAGTTCGTAATTTTTTTTTTGATAGGGCTTAATAGGATAGGATAGGATACCCTATCCGACAATACAAGGTTATCCATTATTTACGCCACACCCTGTACATCTTTCGATCGAAAACATTTTTCCACGTTGCTCGATATTTTTCATTGGGTAAATCAGACTCGATCGAAATTCGTTATTGATAATGCACTTTCTAGGCTTCGTTTTTCTTGAATGGAAAAAAGGCTTATTGAATATGAAACGCATTGTAGACGATTAATCGTTTTTTTTGTACCTTATTTTTCAGGGAATGAAAAATCGGCTTTTTCGAACATTTATTTTCAGCGAAATTAAGAAGTATTGAATTTGGTATTGTTCTTTCAACGCTTTATGGAAATTTTTTACTTTTTAAACAATTGATTCGTCATTGAATGCGGACTATTGAATGAAAATGAAATTGTGTATTTTTTCGGGCCAGGAAAAATATCGGATTTCCTTCTTTTAGAAGGCTTAATTTTTGTTTTTCTTTGACGCAAAACAAAGAGTGTTTTCGGCGGGAAGAATATAACGAAACGTTCATTTTTTCAGGATACAAAGAGATGAAGAACGTACGAAAAAAATTAAGGGGTTATTCTACCTAAATTTTCACGAAAGAAGCAAGAATCTGAAATTATTCGAGATAATTACAACTCTATATTCCCTCCAAGAAAAGGGCTGATGCTCCAATTTCTCAAAGTGAATTATATTTTACAAATTAAAAAGTATGATACGAATTTTTCTTTGATTGGCTTTTTCATCTCTATCAAGGAAGTCATCAGAGATCCACAAGTTTTCAGAAAGTCATTTTTCACGGAAAAATAAAGATCTGAGTTTTCCAAAAATGATAATTTTCATCAACCACCTATAAAGGTGTATAAAAATTTATTTTTTTCCCCCAAATTCATGTGTGGAATAAAAAAAATCAGTTTCTTTTTCGAAACTGAATTTCCACCAGAGAATAAAAATGCGAGTAAAATTCCTGAATCCCATGGAGGAACCCATAGATCTCGAGAGCAGGAGAGAGAGAAAGAGAGAAAGAGACAGACTCGTTTTCTGTAATAATAGAAGAGCAGGGTCGAGAATCGGTGGCGGTTTGACGAGGGTTCATACACTTCGCTCCTAATTCAATTTGGAATTACCTCGAATACTTGGAGGTCTCGATCTGCCTTTCTTACGGTGGGAGCTGTCACACGTGACTTAGAATAATCAGGCAATCGGGATATTGGTTTGTATAAACAGAGACACACTCGAGCACTTTCGCGTATACGTGTGCACCAAAATCGAGAGTCGCATTGAATGAGCAATTCAAGGATTTGAATGCCAACGTGATATCGTTGGCGCTCAACCGTTTTATAAATTGATCTTGGTCCGCCGTCAATTCCACCTATATTATTATTACGTGAAAAGCGAGAGGGAAAGGACCACGTCCTCGCATCGTATCCTTAGAAATTCTTGGCTTGTGGGTGCTTGCACCGTATTATATATCTCATAGTTGCCTACATTTTCTCACGCTCTTTCTCTCTATCATTCCCTCTCTCTCTCTCTCTTTTATCTTATTTCTTATTTTATTTTACGTTATCTTATCATGTAATTATTTTATTAATTAGTTTGTTATTGGTTTGGTTTATATAGTTCATTATTGGTTTTGTTTACTCAGTGTTTATTAACATCCAGATTGTTAATCAATAAAAAATCTTTCCTGTTTTGATCAAAAGTGTAATTAGGGCATTATGTACTCTATCATCATTATCATCACCATCATCATGATCCCTCTCTCCCTCTCTCTCTCATCTTATTTCTTGTATTTATTTATTATTATTATTATTATTATTATTATTATATTAGTTTATCATTATTATTATTCAGGTTTTGGTATTATTTTAAACTCATTTTAAGTTATTATCTCATCACGTAACTATTTTATTAATTAGTTTGTTATTCGTTTGGTTTACATAGTTCATTATTGGTTTTGTTTAGTTAGTCGTAATTAACATCCAGATTGCTCATTAATAATAATAGAGTATACCTACTTTCCTGCTTTGATCAAAAGTGTAATTAGAGCATTATATACTCTATCACCATTATCATCACCATCATCATGATCATCATGATATTATTATTATTATTATTATATTAGTTTATTATTATTATTATTCAGGCGTTGTTATTATTTTTTAATTATTTTAAGTTATAATCTCATCATGTAACTATTTTATTAATTAGTTTGTTATTCGTTTGGTTTACATAGTTCACTATTGGTTTTTTTAGTTAGCGTTAATTAACATGTAGATTGTTAAATAATAATAATGCTTTCGTGTTTTGCTCAAAAGGGTTATTTGGGGATAAGAAATTCTATCATCATCACCACCACCATCTCTCTCTCTCTCTCTCTCTCTTTCTCTACTCAACATTTGCCGTCAGAGCACGCCCTGTCTAAATATTCTTGCCGCGCTCTTGGGACCCCCGTTTCGAACCGCGAGTATAAAATGATCGTTCAGGCGTGTTTCGTATGAGCAAAAAAAAAAGAACATAGAATATAAGGGAGAAGGGAGCGAGGAAGGGGCGGTGGAAGAGAAACGAAATCATGCTCAATCCTCAAATGTATATTCTCGTCTCGTTTCTGACGCTTCAGGGGCACAGGCGGGTATATACCGGCGCGAATGCACTTTGTGATTTTACCGAGATCCCGTTTCCCAGCGTTACATATTTATATCCAAGTTTGTTATTATCGCCGTGATAAAATGGCCGAGCAAATCGTGATTTCCCTCGATTCATTTCGTACATACGTATGCACCATGCATCCCCGACATATAGAATTTAAATGATAGTCGTCAAATTGTTTTATCGTTTGCGAATAGCTGTCAGTCTAGGATTTCTCTTCATTCCGATCGTTCTTTCAATTTGGTGCAATTGATTTATGAAAAAAACGTTATTCACGATGTATTTGTCAATTTCGGTTTATTCATACAAATATATTGAAGACAATTTGTACATTGAAGACGATAAGCTAAATATACTATAATATTAACAATTATTATCATAATAACAATTTACAATACTAATATCGTGAATTGCGCAGTTTTTTAAATTATCATTATTGTTATTATTATTATAGCATGATCATAATTTCGACTATTTTTTTTTACTAAAGCAACGAAAACTTTTTATCAAATTTTATTTACGCTGTCTAAATAATCAAACTACAAAAAAATTGATACGAAATCCAAAAAAAATGTTTGCTCTGTCGTCGTGGATACAACCGCCAAACGGAGTCACAAAAATCGAAAGAAACCGAAATATTTCGCTGTACCGTCAAAACGAAGGAAAAATGATTATTCAAATTTCCTTGATACCCCATTTTTTTCCATCGAATTTTCGTTGGAAAGATTTTCTACGTTTCGACACCTGCTGGCTACGCGCTTCCGTATTTTTACTCTCGTTAATTGGTCTTTGGGTTTTGCTTTGTCTCTTTTGGGTTTTTTTTTTTCCGTAGGGGTTCGTTTTTTCTTTAGTTTATTTTTTCGTTTTATTTCTGCTGAAGGGCGCAGGAGGGAATATTCGTGTCGTGCAGACAGGAGAATACTAATCGCTGTACTGCGATGAAGGCACATGACTGTGTATAGATGTGCATTAAGTAGGCCACTAATGCACGATCTATACGAGAGTCTATATATATATATATATATAATTCTCTCTCTTTTTCTCTCTCAATATATATA
>JAPYZJ010002027.1:0-23135 GCA_030522765.1 Ophioninae sp. B BG-2022a
AATAATAATAATAATCATAATAATTGATAAATGAAATAATTAAAAAAAAGTAATTGAAAATAAGACATAAAAAGAAAGACATATTCGTAGTCGAATTTCGTCGCCCTTGAGTGATTATTCTCATCACATTGTCATTATTATTATTTGTAGTTTGACAATTATGGTAAAAACACTATTTAATCATAATACTAGTAATTATAATAATATTAATAATCATAATAATCAGCAAATGAAATAATAAAAGAAAAAAAAAACTGAAAATAAAACATATTATAATTTCAATGACGGCGATGAAGTTTTCCAATATTTTCGCCACCAATTTTCCATTAATGGTAGGATGGAAAATAATTAGGAAAAACCATGAAAATGACGGTATAATGACAAAAATAATAATATTTTTTGCTGTTTTTGCGAAATACTGTTCTTGTTACTTTTGTCATCGCCATTATAATTGTTATCGTTATTGTTATTATAATTATTGCTTTTGTTGTCGCTGTTCTCTTTTTTTATCGATTTATTAGTTTTATATTAGATTTATATTAGGTATTTACATTAAATTATTTCTTCGCGTGGAATGAATATTTTGGGAACGAACAGGATCTTGAAATGTTGCCTGCATGGATATTCTTGCATGTCTGCGAAGATAGAGTTGCAAATATTGGAAATTTAAATAAGTGTGAATATGGGAAATCCTGGTTACTCGGAAGACGTTAAAATTAAATGTACGTATAAATTTGAAAGCTTTGGGACGTTCTTTCGAGGAGGGCTCGGGATTGCTTTAGCCCAGGGTTTTCATGCACTATTTACGCATCGGTAAAACCTTTGGCAAAGCCTAATCATTTTCTCAAAGATATTCGACGGTTACGAAGTTTCTCCAGACGGGGAATAAATTTTATCCGTGAGTTTATCCAGACGAGTTTAATACGCGGAATTTACGGGATTATTTTTTTCGTTCCGGAGTGTTCGCGATTGCTCGCTTGATCATTCGGCGTGTAACTCCCTCGCAATTATATTTAATCCTCTCGGACTCGTTCCCGTTCACGTTCTTCCGGATAAATCACGGATCAACGAAATTCACGAACCCGAAACATTCCACGATTTCGAGTCGTTTTTTTTTTTCAACGTTAATTTGTTTATTACATTTATAATAACAATAACGATAACAATGGCAACGACAAAAGTAACAATAACAGTATTTCGTAAAAACAGCAAAAAATATTATTATTTTTGTCATTGTACCGTCATTTTCATGGTTTCTCCTAATTATTTTTTATCCCACCATTAATGGAAAATTGGTGGCGAAATTATTGGAAATTTTCATCGCCATCATTGAAATTATAATATATCTTATTTTCAGTTATTTTTTTCTTTCATTATTTCATTTGCTGATTATTATGATTATTAATATTATCATTATTACTAGTATTATGATTAAATAGTATTTTTACTATTATTGCCAAACTAAAAAAAATAGTAATGATGATTTGATGAGAATAATCATGGGACGAATGAGGTTGGGAGGAATTGGAAGACGATCATTGATGGAAGGTCCATTCATCAACGACCATTTTCCATTTAACGAAAAATCCACCAATTTTCATTCCATCCACTTTCCTCAAACCTCAGATTTGCTTTTTCTTTTCCCTTGGCGTTTCTATTTTTGCTTTTCCTAGCTCCGACACCCATCCCCCTCCACCGTGTGGTCCAGTGAAGAAAACTTGCTCTTTTCTCTATGCATATATAGGCGTCTTCATGAATTATGGAAATTAATACACTCCGCTCTTCCATTCTTCCTTACGGGCTTCCTCCGTTGCGCACGGTTCGTTTTTCTTTCTTTTTTTTTTTTTTACTTTTCGCTCCTCTTGTCGTCGCAGCGTTCCCCATCCCCGGTCTGATTCTTCTTCGAGCTCGTTTTCACCAGCTCCACCCCTTGACTCCCTTTCCATTTTTACGCGACGATCACCGCCTACGCGAGACGCCCGGCCCGATAGGGGGATGGAAATTTTCCGTGGGACATTTTTTCCCGTCGGTTTCCCTCGCAACTGGAGTCTAATGGACGTTCGGTAGATGACGAACGAAGAAATGGATGAAAGAAAGGGTGACGGCGCGCTTTTCTTTTTTTCTTTCATTTTCTCTTTTTTAAAAATTTAAATAGCGTTTATTTTCTTTCTGTTTTTAATCTGATGTTGTTCTTTTCGATTCAAGTGTATAAAATTAATCGGTTACATGTCACCTGATCACAGGAGTAAATATCCTCAGGAAGCTCAGAAACAAATCCAAACAAACATACAAACACACACAAACAAACCCAAACAAAGATGTTTTGATTGGGTGATGTTTCGTTGTGTGATATTATGACGTGCTACCGATTAATAATGTATCAGGTGTAGTAAAAAGAAATGCATTATTTTCTGGAGTCAACCAATCGCAAAATTGCCGCTAAAGTTCGTTCAGTACGAAATCTCATTTTTCTAACGGAATTTAGTGTAACCCGATCGGACTTCTACAACGGGAGATACAAATAACTGAAGCCATCTATTGGAAAAAATCATGGGTTTCTTTTTACTACACCTAATATTTATCCATTCAATTAATAGTACACCTAATTCGTATTTTTTCTAAGGCTGAGGAACTCTCTCAGTGACTCCCTATTTCACTCTTCTTGTGGGTCCCACCTTGCCACTGAAGCGCTTCCGGTACTGTTCTTATTGGCGGTCCATTCATGTCTCTTCTCGGCATTAGAATTCGGGATACGTATCGGGCAAAAAGAGGTACGAACGTCAGCGTTTTCGATCCCTCGAGGGTGGCCTCTCGTTGACGAGAAGAAAAAACCGTCGGGGTTCGCCGGAACATCAAGGCTCCAATCCAATTTCTACTTTTGTCTACGAAAAGAGGAAAAGAGAGATAGAGGGAGAGGGTAAATTCACGAAATTCGAGAAACAATTTCAATTCGTGGAGAAGGGAATGGCGTTTAGGATGTCTCAAGGGAGTACAGAATTATTTGCCTGCCCGAGTCCCTTAATTGGTCGATTCTTGTATCCCGCATTGTTCGTCAATTTAACTTTGTCCCATTTACATTTCCGGTTGGACGTACCCGATTTCTGTTTTTTTTTTAAAATTCTTTCGTCTTCAAAGTAGCTCGGTGAACAAGCAGGTCCATTCTATTTGTTTCGTCCAATGGAAAATTCTCGTTTCAATTTTTAATTGCCTCGTTACGTGACGAAGGAGGGAGAAAAACTGGGAGATGAGTCGTGGAAGATGCTTTTTTTTTTTGTCGATCCCTCGAGGAACGAAACGAGTGCGCAAGCTCGTACCACCCCCTGGGGCACCGTTTGTCTTTACGCATATCTTTTTTTCTCCTGCGCGTTCACGTCTCCCAGGAGCCTCGTATTCCACACGGTCCAACAATTTTCCTCGAGTGAAATTTCTCCGCCTCAGTTTTTTTTTTCCTTCGGAGTCTCAGGTGTGCCAGGTTTACGGGGTCGAGACTTCGAGGAGCCAATAGGAGGGATGTACAAGAAGAAATTGACGTCAACGTTGATGTGACATCCGATAGGGATCGAAAGTGGTCTCGTTGACGCAACTGTAAACTCGAAGTGTCAGGCTGCTCTCAAGGGGTGGTAGGGACATCGTTGACACACGGATTTTGCACTCCGTCAACCCTCCGACTGCACCCCCATCCTTCAGGCTCCATATCAGGCTGGGTCGTCGAAAGATCGAGATAACTTCGAGCCCGTACGAGGCTGGGTTACTTAAGGGCCATCGTCGCTAAAATCACGGTCTTCCAAATTGCCTAGAGTCCGAGTTGGGAGGCGTTTGGGTCTGTAATGGAAGAAGGGTTGGATGGACGTTACCCTCGTCGAACCCTCACCCCGTAACGTCGAGCACAACGAGCTCGTCGACCAGCAGGGAAAATCGATTTATCTCGTGGTCTGCGGGTCCCAACACGGGGGGTTGGTTGATGACGAGCTGGACGCATATACGTCATGATATCTCTGATATACGTCAGAAATTAACTGTCCGCTCGGGTCACCGTGACAGATCGATTACCCGCCGAAAAAAAAAAACACACACACACACACACACACAGGTCCTAGTCACTCATTCGGCATCGGGATATTAATAGCGCGATTGATTGAATTTTTCGGTTTTGGTCTACATCGTTCTATCTTCCCGCCACCCTCCTCCTCGTAGAACAGGGAAATCCATTTTTAAAAGTAATTATCGATGGGAGTCCTGGTGGGATGATTCGCATCGTCTGTTTCACGGATAAATTGTGATGGGCACAGTCGAAAATCCAAGATCGTGATGGCCTTTACATCGCCATCTGAATTTTCCACTTTCGAGTCATAACTCCTGCTCGGCTCTTGTATTCTTCGTCCACGTACCCGCGGAATCGATAGGAAAGAAAATTCCACGAGTGTCTTCGCGTTATCATGGTCCTCTCCGCGCAAGGGGATGAGACGTCGTTTGAGAATTGATACGAAAGAATTCGCTGGGAAAGGAAAGGCCTCGAGGAGATGCGCCCAAAGTATGAAGAGGGCAAAAGTGAGAAAGAGAGAGAAAGAGAAAGACGGTAAAAGAGAGAGATCGAAAACCCCGTCTAGGTGGTGAAGCGGAAGAATTTCATTACCCTCAGTAACGGAGTCCCGGATCGTGTCGAAGTACGAGGACGGCTGGTTTGATACCAAGCGATGGAAAAAAACCTGCGGGCTCTTCCAAACCCCCTCCCTCTTCTTCGTTTCACCATTCTCACCAACGCTTCCATCCAAAGTTGCTTTTCATCCCCTCGCGACTATACAACCTAAACCCCACACCCTCCAATGTCGCCCTCATCCCTACTGCATCACCCATTCAATTGCGGATTGCGCGCGGTCGCCTAGACTCTCTGGCGCGGGTCGATCAAACGTCTCGTACTCCTTGGAAGCCTCCGCATCATCACCGCCACTTCATTCCTCCCTTCGTAAGCCCCTCCCGCCTCCACCGCATCCAGCAAGGCCCTAACGACTCGTTTGCACTCGCCTCGAATGGAGAGCTTTAAAAAAGACTACCCACGAATCGGCCAACCATACACAGACGCGGCGGGGAAACTTTTTCTTCCGAAAATAAATTCCAATGTGCGCCCAATTTTTTTTTTTTTCGATCTCGTGACCACTCGAACAATGGAAATAAAATCTTCGATTTTTTATTACTCATAAACCGGTCTTTGCATCGGATACCAAAGAAATTCTTTTTTTGGTGAATATTTCGATTTCAGAACGTTTATTGTCACACGAAATATCGAATTTTTGTAATCGAGATTCAAAACTGATAAATCAATTTTTGTGGCAGCCAAAGTATTTTTGATGTTTGGTATTTCGAACTGAGGTTTTATTAGTTTTTTATTTTTATAATTTGTCCAATTTTTAATAGTAACGTTCTTTGTCATTTAGAATTCACGCCAATGGAGAGGTAAAAATTAATTTGTTTTTGTTTAGACCCGGAGCAGTATTAACTGAAATCCTTAATCAAAAATATCGTAGATCACTTCAAAGGCTACCATAATACTCGAATCCGTTTGTACAATGAAAACGCACTGATAATTTTCTTTCTTTTTTTCTTCCAATAAGAAAATCCAAAAAAATGTTTACAGTCAAAATCAAGCAAATGAAATAAGCTAATAAAAAAGGAGGAACTTTTGTTGAATGTTCATAATGAAAGCTGCAAGGTCATTGGAATCTTGGAGACACAAGTATGCAGAAAAATTACGAAATTCTTTCATGGATAACCTTGTAATATCCTGTAATTACATTCCAATTGTCTAACCGTTCAGCTGTCTCATTTTCGAATGATCTCCGTAAGAAATTGAATCAATCGAGTAATTGCTCGAGAAGAGGTAAAAAAAGAGAGGGGTATATTTGCGAATGGAAGGCCGCTGGTAGTGTAATCGTTGTTTCTAACGAAGTTCCACGTGTACGATCGCCACCACGAATCATTCCCGCTCCGTAGCCGAGGGAATTCGATTACATCCGGCGGAACGATAAATTACAAATGAGACCTGGTCGATCGTGCAAAGTGCTCGCTCGTCACACTTCGATCGAGGACGAATTTTTAGTCGCTTTTCTTTTTTTTTTTTTTGCTTTTTTTCCACTTGGAACGCCACCTCGCGTGCGTTTTCGAATCGAGCTCAAAAGCATGGAAAACGCGAGAAATCCCAGCGGAGTATTTCCACCGACCGAGAGAACCCGCCGCTGCGGGTAAAAAAAGAAAGAGCTGGGAAACTCGGTAATTACAAGCGGCAATTAATTCCGTCGATTCGTACGACGACAACGACGTCGTTGACGAGATGTCGAGAGCAAACAAAAAAAACAGAAAGTTCGAAAGAGGATAAATGGGTGCAAGAGAGAAGGAAAATGGAGGGGGAAGATAAAAACGTTTGATGAAGAATCACCGAGAAAAAAACTCGTCTTGTCTGTACCACGTGGATCCTTTGATAAACCCGTGCATTTTTATAGGACGATCCAATTGGTCACAGAGGTAAAAGATAGCCCTTCATATTTGATACCCCATTGAGACGGTTTTAAAAATAAACTTGTTTTATGAATTTTTCCTTAAATTAACTTAATTATTTTGTTGGGTCATTGAAAGACATGTTGTTCCAAATACATTGAAGTAGCATCAAATAAATTTTTATCGAAAAATAACAATAGTTAAAGTACAATGGAGGGTAGAATAAGGGTCTATCGAAAATATCCTACTTCCTGGTGGGATTGAAATCTCCGGCTTGAGTCGTCTGGAAAAATAAAAATTTCTTTTAATCCGATTTTGTTGATTTTTTATAATAAAGCTACATTTCGCAATAAAAAATATGCTCTTTAAAAAATGAACTCCCTCTTCCTAAAAGTGGTGAAACTCTAATTTTCGATAATTATAAAATAATTTATTGTCATACGTATTTTTTATAAACTACATATTACATAGTACAAGAAAATGTAAAAGTCGATTTTTTTCGTCATGGTTTGTATAACCTCTTAAGAAAAAAATTTGAAATACCTGGCTCGAAAGTTCGAGTCTTCTCCGCTTGCGAACTCTGCCCTAGCTCCACCTTGGAGTCCTCGAACCTAAAGCCTGTTGGTATCTTCACCTTCGTACCCATCAGTCCCAGTATCCGGGTTGCGGTCTTCCTCTCGAGGGTCGGCCATCCGAAGGGATTCTCCTCTTTGCTCTCTCTATCCGCCGTCGCCCCTTCGTCATCCCTTTTCGCGGGAGGCGAGGTGATCCGGCGAAGGAGTATTTAAACTTTCCAAATTGAAATTGTTTTCGATATCCAGGTGAGTGCTCTCGAAAGAGTCAGACGGATGAGAGAACGTTGGGCCAATGGGAGCGACGGAGCTTTGCCGAAAATCACAGGGTTGGATGGGCCACTGGATGGCGCAGGGATGGGTGAAAATGAGTTCGAGTGAGTGAACGATCGAGAGGATTCTTTCCTCCCAACCCTTGAGCCACGTCGGGAATTCCTCTTCCTCTCCCGTGTCAAGGGGATGAGGAGAAGCATTTTTCGTTAATTGCGCGACGAAGGGTGACATCCTTCAAGAATACTTGGACTAAGCGGGCATAATTGCTTTCATTGGAGAACCCCAACGTAACCTACGAATACTACAACCCTGCGCACCCGTCCGTTCCTCCTATCACCCACGTATACATGCAAAACGACGTCATGAATCATTCAAAAATTCCAATTCTGTCCCCCTCGCCCTCTACGAGTCCTCGTTATAAATTCTACATGCGTGTAGTGCGTTTCGAAGTTTCACGTCAGTCCTCCCAATGGACCGCCATCTCATTCCTGATACTCACTCTCAACATAGCTTCTACCGTCACGTTTGGACAGGTCCGCAAATGGACTGCGTCAATTTGAATTGTAGCTATTCCGTGCCGAAAATTGACAGGGCAATCCTCATAAAAAGAGGCATTTGAGGTTTCACTGATAAGGAAAGAGGTAGAACAGGGATTGAAAAAACGAGAGGAAATAAAAAATGAATTGTATTTTCCATTAGTGAACAGTCGCAAGGTGTAACCAGCCAATGAGGACTCTGATAGGTTACCCTATCAGGGCTCTAATAAAGTTAGGAAAATTTTATATCAGCTCGACCAAAGCCTTAAATCAATTTCCGCACCTGGTTCTGGGCTGGAAACAAATTGCTCTGAATTGACTGTGAGTTATGTGGGCAGTTTTGTTTCTGTGCGTTCGTCACGAAAGTATGCGAACGAATCTGGTCGCACATAAGCCATCTTTTTGTTGGATCCTGTCCTAGTGTAGATGCGGGGATAGTTAGACTGCGGTATTCGGGTCGTACGCATACTGTGGACGGCTACAATGGACAACTTCCACTCGTGTAGCTCCACCACGAGAGCTAGGATATACACGCGGAAATGTATACGTAAAACGAGGTCGTATGGATGTGTCGGAGTTGCACTACGTAGTCGTTGGTGGAAACACACCGTTTTGTTTTTGCGGAGCATTGTTCATGCCGCATACCGACCGCGTGTTTTCCAATTGCACGTAGCAGCCAGCAGTCATTGTGCTCGATGTAGGTTGGCGAGTGTTAGGCTTGGAACAGTGCTGATCCTCTCTGTCCCCCCTCTAGCCCTTGTCTCGCATAACAAAGTAACCTACAACTCCTATTCCTGCGCTCGTCCTTCACGGCTTTTTTCTTTGTCTTTTTGTTGTTTCCTTTGAGCTCCGTCCTCTTTTTTGTCTTTTCTACTCCAACCCAAACAGCGGAATTAACGAGGGTTGGATCTCGAAGACAAAAAAGGATGTTTGCAGGAAAAAAAAAGAAAGAACTTGCGAAAGTTCAGACTGGAGAACAAGCTGTGAACTAGGTATAAATAACTAATCTCAAATCTCGGCATATCGAGAAAAGTTTGATCAGTTTGCGTGGAAGAGCCTGGGAAAGGGGAGAGAAACGATGTTAGAAGGGTTCACCGGTCTACGTGGTAGCGCGTCCTCGCAATGTGGCTTCGAGCCAGGCCATGGCAAGGACGAAGTCGTTGAGCAATACCGTTGCCAACCTCGAGCGCAATCCATGCATACTTCATAGGGTGCATGACGAGGGTACACAAAGTTTTCACGTTCACAGACGAGGCGTAAGCTTGGCTCCAACCTCCGCACTCTTTCTTCTCCATCCACCGCTCTCTTATTTCCTCCTTCGTCCTGCTGAATTTTTGGTGAGCTCTGAAGGAGCGCCATAGTAGGTACCCTCTTTTTGTTTTAAATATCTCAAGAAGATGAAAGTGGTCTTTTGAAGGAACTTCGAAAACGCCCTCACCCTCCAAACGCGGATCATACGAATTTATTCTAAATGGTAGTTGGTGAACAATCGACTTGGAGAAAAACGCATCAACCCGGTAACTTTGACAAATCCGTCGGACTATTATCTCCCATGGCTTTTTGATATACTGGATCCTCCAAGTTTCCAACCGAGTTCTCTGGAAAAAGTCCACGATGTGGTACAAGATAATCTCCTTTTTATCCGATTAGGATGTACCACGTGAAGATCTTGATTCTCCGGTAGAACAAAATCCGCGGAAGGTAATCAGGAACGTGGATCAATCATTTGAACGATCGTCCTGTTAACCTCGTACCGAGAGTCAACCCTCCCTCACCCAATCGAGATATTCGGTAATCGACAGCGCGGTTGCCGAAGGATTTATCGTGCAGGGGGTTAGTTAGAGATACCAGGATGGTGGAATTCTTGGGGAATTGGAGCAAGCCCCTTCGATGCGGTCATGATATAGACCGTTCACTTGGCTTCCCAAGTTTATTAAGTCAGAGCGCGACTCGTCTTATCGCTGGAAGTGCTCACCCGCAGCAAGGGTGGAATCAAGACCGCTGTACCCACGCCAGTGCCGCCGCCACTTCTTTCTCCACTCCCGATCCGTACACCGAACACGAAAAGACGAGCCTGGCGAACGTGTGCCGGCGTGTGCCGACCGTAAATTCATATCTCGAATAATTTTCACCCGAGGCGACTGCTCGAAGCTTCCAGTATGTTTCATTCCCTACCCCATTGCCCGTAATCACATACCGGTGATTTTGAGGACATCCAACGTCCAAAGATAACTTGGCAGACTCAGGGTTTTGTCCGATGTTGGTATTCATTGGGTTTCTTCCATTTTCAATATCAAGCAGAAGCCAACATCGGACAAACCCAATGTCTGCCATGTTTAGATAAATGGAGGGACGATTACATTGGAGGTTGTGATGAGAGTATTCAACGGATTCGTTTGCGGAAAAAAAAATGCGAATCGTCTTCAAAATAGAGACGTTGATTTCACATGCGTATACGTAGGTACAGTAAAGCCATCAGGCATATATCGTTTTCCAAGTAAAACTTGAGCTGAATGCGTTCATGAGTTCCAGCCTCTCGAGGGATGCCTGGCCACTCTTTTGGCTTGAGGCCAGAGTCTCTCTCGTAACTTTCGCAACGTTCCTTGGATCTCGTTTCAGGGTTGCCTCATCCTAACGCTTCGCCATTCTTCCAAGTCCCATTTCACCATTTTATCCCGGCGTTCCTTTACTCCGAACTTCCTCGGCGTAGACTTCACTCGTTCTTTACCCATTGCTCCTGGATCTTCGCGCGAGCTATCCTCGCCGTTGCTCCCCGGTAGTCTCGGATCCCTTTTTTATTTCTCCCGCAAATATCCGTCAACCGCAGATTTCCAACGGAAGTACGTGGCTCGTTCTTTGAGGAGGAGTAATGTACACTCGCGAGTTTTCTTGATGGCTCTCTTTGTCCTTTGATTTGTAACTACGTTAGGTAAACGTATGACGATACGTAGTGATGCATAAGCTCCGTAGAATCGCTTCCAGCTGCACAGTACGGACGGACGACCACGCATCATTCTTTCTCTTTCTCTCTCTTGGCAACCTTCATTTTATTTTCCTTCCGCCATCTCCTTTTCGCCCTAAACTCTTTTCGCCATCAGCGAACCTCACTGTCCTCTTTTCTCTCGTTCCTCGCGTTCCTTTCCGCGGGCGTTTCTCCGCTGGATTTCCGGATATCGCTTTGTGATCCATCGGCCCGTATTTTAACGGTCTATAGATGCTAGCGGTACCGGAGTCTGCTGATCTCTCTCGGGGTACAAGGCGGAAGCCCCGGGCACGTAGAAACGGCCTTGAACGCTTCTCCGAGGGAACAACAGGGTATGAAAGAGGTCGGGTCGAAGATATACGCGGAGGAGACAGCGAGACGCTAACCTCGCGGGATTTCGAGACAAATCCGGTTATCAGACTCCATACTGGAATTCCACCACGTGTCCGTGGAAACATCGTCCATTTCCGGGTTTGGATCATGTCCAGGTCGCTTGTACCTCGATACTTTGCACCGCGTTGTCTCATCTTCTCCTAAATCCTTTCTTACAATGATACATCACTCCGTTTCCGCTCCGAATACAATCTCAAACGAAACTATGAATTTCCCCAAATGTTTCACTCGCTATTCTCGAACTGCCTGATGGCCGACCGTTGAAACAGCCAAGTTGATTGCACGTTTCGTCTCTTCTTGCGTTCCCGTCGTCAAAAGAAGAGGCAATTACTCCTCGCTGAAATGTCATCGTTCGTGCAATCCTTTCACGATACGGAACTCCTCAAGGGAGTATAAACGCAACTTATGAGAACATGAAGGACGTGGGCGAGTCTCATGACGTTCTGGATGGACCATTGGGCAATAAGTTGGTCGAAAATGGGGAAGTTGTGGATTTATAAGTTTAGTGTTAGTAAATTACTACTTAAAAATGTTCATTTTCCACTTTCGACAATTATATGAAATTCGGCAATATTGGAATGACCTTCACTGAAGTTTTATCAGTCAACAAAAAATCGCAATTTTTTAATTCAATGAAAACGTTCGGATTATCATATTACCATCAACAATTACCCAAAATCTCAATATCCATTGAGTATTCCAATAATTTCTGATTGATTAATCGTTAAAAAAAATTCGTTTACTACTTTACAAGTTGTTGAAAATTGTTTTGTAAATTTTATTAGTTTTTTCCGATTTTTTAAACATCCGTTCAGTAATACCTCAAACGGACGTGGAGGATTTTTAAAAAAATATGGAAATTTCGGTCGAGGTAGAAAGAGGAGGGAAAAAAAATGCAGTCTCGGAAGACTCATGGGTACTCCGGTTTTCCGGGATTCCAGGCGATCAGCGGGGCAATATGGCGTCATCCGAGGAGAAACAGCCCCTTCGGGACGCAGGAGGTACTATGGCGTGCCACAGTCGTTTATATGCTTGTACGAGAGTGCGTGTACGTGTAAGGTATAAATGTATAGTACATATCCCTTCTATCTACGAGAGGAGCTCGAGAGAGTTGGGCTAGAATATCTGAGGGGGATAGAATGGCATTAGTATTCCGTAAACGCGGGCCTCGGCCGGCCGGCGTGCCTCGGTGTTTCCGGCGAGCATGTGACCGCCCCTCTTCATCCTCATCGTCAACCGTTCTCCGGTCCCTTCATCCTCGTCTCTCGCCCCGGGGACGCATTTCAAATATAAAACGTTCCATGCGACAGACGAGCTGAGGGGCTGCTCTCACTCCCTGGGCATGTCTTACCTCTTCCCATTCTTTCCCAGGCTCTCCGCTGCAAAAATTATCGAGGTCGCATGGGCTATAAAAAATGGAAAAAATGTACTGGCGAGAGACACGAAAAGGAGGTCGGGGATCATGACGTGGTAGCCCGTGTGGAAGAACGAAGAAAGAACACCAAAGTGTGCGAGTGAAGGGGGGGGGGGGAATAGGGAGGAGAAAAGTTGTAAAGTTTGCATTGATAAGGGGACTTTCAGAAAAATCGCGAATTCTTATTTTTCTTTTCGAAGTGTAGAATGAACAAGAGAGGTAGAGGTGACTGAGGGATATCAGTAAGAGAAAGGATCGAAAGGAATACCTAAAGTCGTGATCATTTCGTTCAAATAGTACAATCAAACGAGGACTATCGAAGTTGTAAATGAACGTCTAGGGAGATCGAGTCGAGCAACGAATGTAGCACGCTGGATCGTGCTAATCAGAAGGTTTCATGATCAAATATTGGAATGCAAGTCTGTTTTATTGCGATTTACCCGAGATGTATCGGAGAGAAGTTCCATCGTAGGCACTGGGCTTGATTTTTGAGTCTTTAGGGTCTGAAGTGTGGGGAAACTCGCTGGACCACAGATGCTCGAATACTAGGAGCCAATGGAGCGTCGAAGTGGGTCTTAGAATCGACGGGTTCAGATTTTTGGACTCATTAGATCCGAAGCTTTCGTTGGGGCTGGATTTATGGGTGGGTAATATTCTGACAGGCGGAGGTAATAGGGTGCGCACATGTAAAATCGTAAATGAACTGCTCACGGACATGAACACTTCCACCGCATAACCAGAATGCAGCAGCTACATCTGTGGCTTCGAGACCAGAGATGAATCGGTCTTCATCAGGCTGCACGGATGGAGATGAACGAGGCATAGATAGAGACGGAAGCTGGAGCCCTAAACCTAGTTTACATATTAATGATTCACCGATCTGTCTGCCACTCGACAATATGGATCCGATTTCTGGTAGCATCCGTGTATGCACGAAGGATGCAGTATGTTGGGTGTATATATGCACAGAGACGGATTACGAGCAGTTAGCTATTCCTCTCTATCCACTCTCGTGTCCAATCGGAACAGACACTCCCCTGATTCACCCTCTTGCGCGGCTTCGTAATGACGTTTGCCTCGGATACGCGTAGATGAGAGTTTGTTTCCCCTTCGATTCGACTGCGGCTGACTCTTGCCTTTGCCAGACTGAGACCTGATAATCTCCGCGGATTTACGCTGCACATTGAAACTGCCCGATAATCTTGCTCGCATAATCAAACTCGACATCTATTTCCAATGGAATTCTTTCGAACCCTGTTGCTGATTCGAGATATCTTCTGGGCGGAGTGTCTTGACGAAGGGATTAACAATTTAACTCTCTTTGGCTGTTTCCTCTTCGTCCAAGTCACAAATAGACATCAGATGTTTCTCCACCTCGAGCAAGGGATTAACATAGGATCAATAGCAAGAAGGATCTCATACCAATCAACAATTCAGACACTGGAGATGGCGCAGCACTCCAGCAGGTGGATCATCCCTTTGATTCCTTTCCAACACTGTTCTACGAGGCTCCGTGGAGCCCGAAAGAGGATGCAATCGAGAACGAAATTAACCCTCGTATTCTCCAACTTCTTCCTACTCCCTATCCAACAGCTGCATGGAGTCCGAGAGTTCGGTTCGTAGACTAGTTTGCATATTGACGATTAACTGACACATCGCTCTCCGTATTCGCTATCCATTTCGTTCGGTTCCTTCCTCCTCCAACTCTTGACGCCCTCACACATTTCCCCGGCTGAACGAGTGCGCTCCCCATTTTCAGACAGACAGCCCGTCCGAGACGTCAATCTGTGAACGTTATCGAGCCATTATGTCCCAACGACGCTCATGATTTTGTCATTTCGTCTCCCCACGGCCAGCCTGTGTCCTTGACGTTCACACTGATCTTCCATTTGAGCCTCAAATAATGAACCCATTGCTGCTGCAGTTACAAATGTTGAAGTATATCCTCCGAGATTTTTTTGGGTTTTCCGTTTATTCGTCGGGGTTAAGTGTCTTTCGGCGTATTTTGCAATTCGTCTTTTTCCAACTAATTATCATATTGAGAAACTTTACAGAAAACCTTCGCAATCATTTGAAACAATGATAAATTAAAGAAATTCGTTTTTTATTATCCAAATTCTCTACTCAGTAACGTGTAACTTCTGCAGTGAACTACCATCAGTCGGCTGGATGATAAAGAGCACATTTGCTCATTGCGTACGGTGACCCCGAATATCTCTATTTGATTTCATTTGAATCAGTAGCTCGTCGTGGTGTATGTCAAGCATACATAGACCCTATTATCAACAAATGGTATGGAAGCAATTCGACAAAACAGTCAATTTTGCCACGGCGGTTGGCATTTGCAGCAGGGTGCACCAAAAATGATTCTAGTACTACGTTAAGGGATTCTTTTACATACTTTTGTAATCAAACGAACCCTAGACACTAGCCAATCTTTGCTCGTCTTCACAAAAATATACTGACGTATGCGAAAAGCTGATTCCGAAGAGATTGACTTTTTCACAATGTCGAGAGAGTCTCCTGCGAGGCTGATCTTCGAAGTTTGAAAAATAATCCTTCCTCGACGCGCTGATAGAAAAAAATCCGGATTCGACTTCAAATACGCCGGTTGTGTACTCGCTGATAGCTCGGCTGCTCGGTACGTGATACACTGTTTGTACGTCCACCCACGCGGCATTGGCGTTCGTTTTCTGTTTTCACGAGCGAGTTTCATGAACGTGAATCCTGTACGGTATGTTTGTGCATCCCGGCTGTGTATCCCGAACGCACTGTACTCAAATGGAAATGGATAGAGGAATTCTCTGTTGATACGCGGATCCGAGCGTCCGTCTTTCTCTCGCCGTGGATAAATCGGTTCGGGGCGTCGAGCGGGAGAATGAGGAAGACCGTATCGGAACCACCGTGATACAGAATCGTAGAACCGGCTGAACAGTCGACAAACATTTTGATTTCCACGGTTCGGGCTCCATCGGCGCGATTACTCGTCTCATCGAGTACCGAATCAACTCGGGACGCTACGTACACCTTTATTCACATACTCCCCTCTACATTTTCTCGTCGACTCGAGAAATCCTACCGGATTCAAGTTTCCATCGTTTCGATCCAACGAAATATTTTTTCAATTTTTTATTTCCATTATTAACCAAAATTCTATTCCATAGGCTTAAGTTACAGAGCAATGGGAATCGTTAGAAATGTTTGCCGGATTTACAGGGCTCAAAACTAGAGAATAAATTTGAGCGAAAAGCGAAATCGTTTTTGCTTGAATGCCACGAAATTTTCTTTTTTTTTCATCAGCACTCAAAATTTTATTCTGTAGATTTAGGATGCATAATATTTGTAATGTGCCTTCTTTCGATGATTTTCGAGCTTTCATTCATCAAGAGAAATTAAATTTTCCCTGGGTTCCAACCATGCAAACTTTCGCATCATGGAGCCAGAAGGTTTCATCATCGAAACGCAACGAAGTATTTAAAAAAAAATGTTTTTTTCATTATTGCCTATTATTGCCTACAATAATATTCTGTACATTTAAATTATACATCAATAAAATCCGTAGTGAAAGTTTGCTCGATTTTTATGGGTGTAATTCGCAAAAACGAATAAGCAAACAACAATAAAAAGAAAATAATTGTCGTTGGGTTTCACGTAACGAAACCGTCAAAATTCCGATTAATTTTTTGTTTAGCTAAATCGGCGATCGCGAATAGTGCTGGGTATTTTTTTTTTTTTGAGCTTTCTTACCTAGGAATTTGGGAAATTGTGTGTAAAGTTGGTGACCGATAGTCACGCGCTACGAGAGAGATAAATCGTTGACTTGAGATCCTGGCCCCTTTAACGAGCAATTAATTATTATCACTTAATCAAATTGCCCCTGTTTCTCTTTGACTTCGCCGATAATATCGTCGCACTTCAGATCGTAGTTTAATTTTCTTTTTTAATTAGCCTTCTGACGATTACTATGTATGTGTATACGCACATGTCGACGAGGCATTACCATTAATAAGCACGCCCCGCCTAACTCCATCGAACGAAAATTAATTCAATCCCGTTGAGATCAGTGACCGGAGGGGACTAATTATTTCGACGACGTAGACGATTCATCATTCCGTAAGCTATACTCATCTTCTCCTTTGTTTTTAAAACTCCGAGCTTGTTTTCATCAATAAAAATATTTTCCTTTTTTTCATTCACGGGTTTTTATTTTTTTAATACATTTAGAAATTTTGAAAAATTGATGTTTTTTGCGTTTCTTGAAAAATAGACTGTTAGGAATGTATTCTTGAAATGAAATTATGAAATTCCCAACATTCACAAAGTAATCATGATTTGGGAATTTCGTTTGAACAAACTTTAGAAACTCTTGACATAAACGAGAACCGATCGAAGAAATGAACGAGTTTGAAACAAATTTCGAAGCAGACAAGGACATCCCCTAAGAGATGAAGTTAAAGATTTCATCGTTGGAACCGAACGAAAATTTGTGTTTTTTTGTCATCATTCAAAAATTTTAATTACTAGTTTGGAGTCATCGTAACCAAGTAAACATTTATTACAATGCATATTGTTCTGCAATAATATGCAATTTTGGATGATAATGAAAATAAAAAATTCAATTAAAATAATATAAAAAAAGGATTGTAAATTGAAGAAAAAATTCCGCGTTAAAACCGTATTAAAAGGCCCCTATTCAATCTTTACATTATTTGCACACATTTTTTTACCTTCGTGCAACGTCGATAAAAGTAGCATCCAACAATGGACGTTGAAAATAATTATTGTCTTTTTAAAGCCCAAAATTTAGTTTTTTAGACTGGAATATCCCTTTGACATTGAATATTATTATTATCGATTTTTTTTTACTTTTGTTGTTTAAATATTTTTTTAGTTTTTGAAATTACCAGAAAATAAAATTCTCGAAGGTATTTTCGTGGATGAATTCTCGTACGAGGGCTTTTTATGCTCAATGTCGAAATGGAGTTTTCGATAACGAGGGCGAACTTTAACGAGCCGGCATAAAGTTTTTGCCCCCTTAAAATCGTAGGAAAGAAAGGGCCCTTGCCGATTTTTTTCTTTCTCAACTCTCATGGAACTTCTGTCCTACTCTTCTCGTTCCTCGCCATTGAAAATCGCTTTTTGCGAAGGGAAATAACCGTGTGCTTAGTCAGCTGTGAGTTTGCAGTGTGTGCTCGTGCGTGTATGTTTCTGTCATAGAAATACGCGGGTTACGAGCGCATTTGGCCCACAGGCGTTTGCGTGGCGCGTGTGTCACCGTAGGGGTTGGACAGTGCCAGCACGCGAGCCCTATCCGACCCAACTTCGCGTCCTGTGACTCACCGTTTTCCCTGAACAGCCCTTTCGCCATTTTCGCCCAGAAGCCTGAGTAACTCTAATAAAAAATTCACCGCTGGCACTACGACGGATTGCAAGTCATAAATTATAATCCTGACACACAAGAATAAAAACGATCAAAATCTCCGCCCACTTTTCAAACAAAAACCTTCTCCTACAATATTCGATTTACATAAAATAATGAATATTTCGAAAAAAGAACATTTTCAAAAACGACACGTATTAACACCTTTTTGCCATATTAGAAAATGTAGTTTTTTAACCTTCTATTTTAGTACAAGTATTGTACTTTTGTATTTTTGTATCATTTTATTGTTAATCCAATAATAACATTACAATGTAAAATTTATTATTTTATCATGTCGTTTTTTTTATACAAACGAGTACTGTAAACGAAACTGAGAAACTTTTTTTTTTTGTATTTTCGGTGGCTTGTACAAAAAATACATTTTATAAAACATATTTTACGTGTCGACAGAAGACTCAATTATTGTTGATAAATGATAGAACAATGTTTGGAAAGACAACGTTATCGGTAATTAATAATCTCAGGTAATTAAGAATAATAATAATAAAAATAATCAAGTTGAAACCGAAGTTTTCATAAACTCCGAATTCATAATAAAATTAATACAAATCACAGTTAACATAAATTAATCAAATGAAACTTCGAATACCAGCATTAAATAATAAAACGAATGCAGACATAAGATTTTTTTTCCTAGTTGACAATGAAAAGCGCTATTCTTTCTTGGCTCTCTTTGGGACAGTTCGATTTCGTTGGAAGAGTTTCTTAGCCCGGAGAGAAAACTCCGAGCTTCAACCTTATTTCCCACAAACCATTCACTCGCATCCTTGCTTAATATCTGGCCAGAAAGAAAGGGGGGGGGGAAGAAAGAGTAGCGAGTGCACACAGTGCATTGTTTACTTCGCTAATTTATAGGAGACTCGCACGTGTATATATTAAAAGCCAATGTACACAAGGGTGTGTACCCTTTTTAATAAATAAAAAAAAAAACGAAACGAAACGTGGAGAAAAAGGGGTAAAAAAGGGGATGATAAATGAATGGAGGTCTAACAAATATCCGGGGCGTTAGCTTTGCTGGTCCGAGTACTCGCCTCGGGTAAATAAAATAATTCAAACAGACCCGGAAATATGTAGCGAGTGCACGGAGACAGCCAGGTGTTATGTTCTACCGCACGCAGGCTTGCCGTGAAATAGGAGCAATGAGATCGGAGAGAAAGACAGAGAGGCAAACTTTCAGGCAAAAAAGATATGTACAGAAGTAATTACAATAAGATTAAAAAAAAATAAGAAAAATAAGGAAAATTGAAAAAAATAAAATAGAAATGATAGATTAATCAAAATAGAATATCAAAAGTTAAACTAAAAGTACAATAAAAACACGATAAGAGAGAGAAAGAGAGAGAGAGATGGGGGAGATAATGATGTTGATAATGATGATGATTTATTTACGCCTTCGTCGAAACATTAAGACATGGTACGTAATAACAGAAATACGATAAAATAACTTTATATTAGGTGTGGTAAAAAGAAATCCATTATTGTCTGGAGTCAACCAGTCACAGAACTGTCACAAAAGTTTGTTTAGTACGAAATTTTATCTTTCCAATGCCATCTGATGCAACCCAAACGGACTTGTACAACGCGAGATACGGACGACTAAAGCCATGTATTGGATAAATCAGGGATTATTTTTTACTACACTTAATATAATTCAAAAAGGAAAAAAAAGTAAAGTAGCGCAATAAGAAATTAAAAAACTAAACCATTCGACGAAATAAGAGAAAAGAAAAATATAGAGAAAGAGAGAGAGACAGAGATGATTTATTTATGTTTAAAGCCTTAAAGCTCTATGATACATAATAACCGAAATAAAATTGAAAATCTCTTTATTGTTAAAAAATTAAATAAAGAAAGTAAAATAACAGAATAAGAAATAACAAGATTAAACAATTCGTAAAAAGAACATAAAAGAGAGAGCGAGGTTTATTCAACTTCGCAGTTCTAAGCAATGAAGCTCTTCAGAGATCGGTGGAAAAGAGAAGAAAATAGAGTGCAAAAGAGTCCAGGAAGGCTCGACTACCTGGGATTTGATTCGACATTGTTGTTTCTTTTCGTTTGTTTTTTTTTCTTATTTGTACGTTTTTTCTTCTATTTTTTCATCGACCCTTCTGTCGAGTTTCAGCGATCCAATTATTCGAAGCGAAACCGCCCGAGCTATCGCGCTGTATCGACCAAACGTACGGACATACACATGTTTGGATCAATTGTACGGACAAACTCTTCTTGTACTTTGTCTTTCGCGTTCGCGAAAACCGATGCAAAATTCACACGGGCTCGCTGTCTGTTGAGAAGCAACAGGAGTCTTTTCACTACAAATGTATTTTCAACCTCAATACGCATTCACGATTCATTTCACCCGAAATCATTCGTTTCTATGTCGAAACATCGAAAGATTGTTTGGTACAATTTTTTGTTTGGTTTGCCTCGGATTATTTTGAGATTTTTAGAAGAACTCAACAAAATTTTGTTTTCGCATCGACAAAGTCGTGAAATTTTACGGAACAGGTTTTATTTTAGGGAAATGAATTTAATGAGATCGACTTGACAAGGATTTTGATTGAGAATCCCCTTGAATTCATCTCGATATATCTAATAATTTTTCCAGATAATAGAACTCGAAAAATGGCTAAAAAAGGTCATGGAAAAATTCGCAAAAATCAGCCGGTGGAAAATCACCAAAAATCAGAAAAAAATCGACTGATTTCATCTTTTTTTCCAAACCCCACAGTCGCGAAATTTGATCAACCGTGACATCGGGATTCCTTTCGAAAAAAAAATTTCATGATTCTATTTAATTTGAATGAGAGAACACCCTTGGATTTATTTCGGCACATCGAACAGTTTTCTCTCGAGAAAGGGCGTTTGAAAAATGAGTGAAAACGTAATGAAAAAATGTATCATTTTTACAATTTTTGTCATTCACTCAAAAACAATTTTTTACGTGGTTGAAAATTCAGTTAATACAAAAAAATCAAAGCCAGATTTCGCGCCTATTCCTTAACCTCTCGAGAATCAATTTTTCCGAGAAATCATAATTTCGAATTTATCAGATTTTCGTTTCAAAATGTGTGTACGTTTCGATGTACGTTCTGCAAAACACGAGTATTCTTATTTTGTCCGAGGTACACGTAGACCCGTTTTCCATTGAACAAAACCGAACGATTCTTCTATATATATATATTTTTTTTACTTTTTTTTCACTCCCTCGACGAATGGAAACTCGAAAAATAAGAAGTTGCCGCACATCGTATTTTTCCTTCGAAACTAAGGTGCACCTTGCCGTATTGCGAGCAATATTTTTCCGAGTGTGAAGAAATAGCACAAACAGTGGTGTGTACAGTAATACAGTGGCAAGAATATAAGCCGTAAGATAGAACTGAAAGAGTGAAAGAACAGGCAAAGGATTGAACGGGTTTCGCCACCAGCCCCTTTCCCTCCCCGGCATTCCCCTTCCCGTGGTGTCCCCTCCTCTATCTTTTATCCGGACGTCCCGGCATCGCGTCTTGTGCATTGAATTCTTCTCTCTGAATAAGATTTCCACCGGAACTCTCGACGCCGCGGGTCGTCGTGACGTCTGGCGTTCTTCGTCCCGCTTTCCAATGGGACAAAAGAAAATTTTTCGAGACACGTACAATTCCGGAGTTATGGGGCGTTCTCATCATTCTCAATCTTCTCGGGAGAGCGCACAAATTCTATTTATCTCTCCCTGTGCGATCCTCCAACGACCAACCAGAAAAAGATAAAAATTCGTAAAGACAAGTTGAAGAAAAATAAAAAAAGAAAAAAAAAACCGGCAAAAGAAAAATGTAGATTCGAGATAGTCGTTCATAAATCGTGGATTCATAAATCTCACCGAGGCTAACGCAATCGATCGTGTAATACATCACCGGCTGCGTATGCGAAAGAAAGCCCTACGCATGAAAATATACAGAAAGTACGATCTCCACGGGGACATTTATGGGCTACAATCGACGACAGGCATCGAATAAAAAATTATTTATGATACTCCGATGTGACCCCGTTTCGCCGTGCAGCTGGAAAGATGTATTACTTCTTGATCTTCTTTTTTTCTTGGGAAAAAAAAATCGCTGCGCATTCTACTGGGTCTTGGTAATCAAGGGTAATTAAGGATTTGGAAGGAAGCTCATCAAACGCGTGGAAGCTCACAAAGACTTCCTGCTATTTCCCTTTACGTCTCGACCCGGTCATTTGGACGATCGAGAAAACCGTGTCTAGATTGGGATAAATGGGAAGCATCTCTGTGCTTCCTTTATCACTTGAAGATCCATTATTCGCAATTTGCTTTTCATTCGGTGTTCCTCGTCTTTCTTTATCTCTTTATCTTCGTCTTTATCATTGGCTCGAGCCTTCAATCTCCTCTCATTACCGTGCATTCCATCTCGTACCATCAGCATATCAGGTAGCATTTTTTCAACCCCATTTTTGAGGCCCTCCCGGGTCATTCGATTTCTTTGTTGCTTTTCATAGAAATACAGCCATTGTTACAAACGCACTCTTATCTGTGTGCAAACTCGAACCTCTTTTTGGTTTCGTATAAAACGGAACCATTTCTATCTACTGAATGGACGACACGCTGGGCTCAGGCCATTAGAGAAAACGGAAGTACATCACCCCCGGTAGCACTAAAACCCATCCGTTGCAACACAGCTACCTATGTCGTAAATAGACACTCTTGTTGCTCCAGGGATCAACCAAAGAACGGTCTTCCAAATTAATGTTTACTTACCCAATCAAAAAAAAAAAAGAACCACGCAGTCAAAAGAAATTTTAGTCAATATAATTTCTTGAGTTTCTCATCTTATGAAAAATGAAGGATTTTCAAGTTTTTTTACTTCCCCAATGAAAAGAAAGGATTTCTAAATTGTTCTTACTTTTATAATAACAAGAATGTATTTCCAAATTGTTTTTGTTTTTTTTTAAGGTAGGTGTCTAGTCTAGAGAGTGAAAAACGCGGAAAATTTTCAAAATTTTTTTTCTCGCCTTCCATCCGAGATATAACAATAAATTTTTA